>NMRB01001472.1:129357-154423 GCA_002633025.1 Notospermus geniculatus
CCCCCCCCCCCCCCCGAGCAAAAAGGGACAAAGCAAATTTTCCTTTAAAAGGTCATTTTCCCTCTTCAAGCCAGGTTATTGTGGTGTCAATGAAGGGAAAATGTATCTGATACTGAGAGGATGCAGTAGATTTTCAATTTTTTTCTGGGGGAGGACCCCCAGCCCCTCTCCGAATTCGCCCTCCAGACTCAATCAATTTTGCCCCCTAGGCCATAAAGCTAGCTACGCCCCTGCACTGTCCCCTTATATAAATAGAAACGCGATGTATTCTTAGTTGCAGTATGGATCAAAGTGCACACCTTGAGCCCAGAATAATATAATTCTTCCTACACCATGTAGATCATCAATTCCCCGGATACCTCCTCCCGAAGACCGTTTTCTCATCCCCCTTTCCTGCACTCAGCAGCACTATAGTTTCATAACTCGGCGATAGACACAAGACAAAATCACATTAAGCCCCGGCTCATCCCGTCATTTCCCATCTCTGTCTGCCCCAGCGGGTATACGTCGTCTTCAGAGTGATTAATGCGCCTACCATGTCCGTCGACTCAGCCAGCACTTCTCGGGTGTCAGAGGGGGAGAGTAAGACTTAGTCCAAGTGACGCCCACATTCGAAAGTTGCGGAGTGAGGACTAACGTTTCTACCGTGGGTTTAAAGTGCTGGTCATATTAGAATCCTTGTTTTGTACTACACGAGAACGACACCATAGACTGGTTCCCGGTCCCAAAATAGCTCTGACGGAGAAAAGGACCGGTATTGGGCGGCCATTTTGTGGCAGAAATCTGCCACAATATGACGTCACAGAGGATTCCCCACAAGTATATAGGCTCTGAAGGGGGTCAGATGGAAGACTAGAAAATCGCTACTGCGGTGGTCAAAACACTAAAATTTTAGCACTTTTTCAAGGAATGTCAGGAAGATTGAAGAGTAATTTGTTAAGAGTGTGTTCGTCCGCGGCGTGCTTTCATCACATTCTGCACACTGCCCGCCACCATTACATCGCCTTCAAGGAGCGCGACTCCGCGAGCGACTTATTCGACCTGCTGATCCATACTCGACGCGCGGCCATCTTCGGCAAACGTAAACCCCGAATGCCGTTGCCGAATCGCCGATACTCGCACAACATTTTACAAGGAATAGACATCCTGCGAAAGTCGGCCATGACAGCTCAGAAGGGCTAAACAAACCTTGGGCCTAGTGCATTGTACAGTCGGTAAGCACAGGAGCCAACTGTGGTGTAGTGGTTAGCGAGACGGACTTCTGATCAGAAGGTCCCGGGTTCGATTCCCAGTCCTGACCAAGAAAAAAACACGCTCGCTTGTGACCTTGAGCAAGTCACTTTGCCTCACTTGCTTCACCCCACCCAGGTGTAAAAGGGGTACCTGGCTGGTAGGTGATGGTCTATGTGAATAGTAATTTGTTAAGAGGGCTGAAATCAGCTGCCGGGACTGTAATACTCCCCGGGGAGTGGAGAAAGTTAATTGGAATGAACAGACCTATAGCTGGGGGTAATAATGTAAAGCGCATTGAGCAGGTCAACTGGAAATGCGCTATATAGGAACTAACATTATTTATTATTATTATTACAAATGCACTAGGCCCCCTAGGCCGAGGTTAATGTTTACCCCTTCTGAGCTGTCATGGCCGACTTTCGCAGTCATGTCTATAGAAATCACTGACGCTAACACAAACGCGCCTTGGACTAAACCTCACCTACTGTAATTCTAGTACATCTCATGATCTCAGGATCTTGCCTGTTGCGTTAGCAGGGACAAGATACATGTAGCATGTATGAGAAAAGGTTGAGAAAGAGAAAATTTGACGCCACACCTACCTGTTCCCAGAGTGCATATCACTGACGAGGCGACTGTAGAAAATCCTGCAAACCTCTGAGTCCAGGGACTACGAACATCCGTGACATCAAGTCCCCACTTGACTGGTTAAAATGTCTCACCAGAGTGTGGTTAGGTCTTCATCGTCACCCTATATCGTAGAAGGATGAACCAGAATGCCAGAAGAAATGGACTGAGTCCAATGGGTATATTACAAAAGGTTACACGATCATGTTGAAGGTGTCTGAACCAGGGGCCGTATGCACAAAACATCTTAAGTGTAAAATTTCCCTTAAACAAAAGATAAGGGAAATTTTAGACATTTTAAAGGAGTTAGACGCCGAAGTTGTAAACAAGCTTGTTTGTTTACAAACATGGTCGGCAAACTAGTTTTATTCCTTCGTGCAGGTGGCAGCACCAGTGATCGTTTGACTGGTGCCCGGTCCGATGCAACGCATTCACGATATTCACGTCAGTACATATCACCGACAATAGGTGGCAGCACCGCAGGCGTCGCGTGGATAGAGAACCACTGAGTAAGTGTTTACAACTTGGACGTCCAGCTCCTTTAAGATGTTTTGTGCATACGGCCCCAGGTGACCGCCACTTTGATTTCTAGTAATGAGCCTATGCAATAATGAAAGACCAATGGACAACAGGAAAGCCTGCAAAATTGAACACTAGGCCTGGTTCAAGTCGACCATAGGACAAGGTTCGCACCATGTATAGGCCTAGTCCACCCAGCGGGCAATGAAAGACTGTGTGTGCATCAACATGGCACGGCCATTATATCACGACATTGCATTTGCATATGAAACAATGTATCTCCATACATGTCATAGTGCATGCGAGGCGGGATGCAAATTTTGACGGCGAAGGTTTCTCGAATATTCCACTCAATACGACCGCAAATTTACATCTCCCCAGCCCCTAAAGAAGACGCACGCCTGTTGTAAACATTTTATGACGTACCTTTCGTGAATTTCGCTAAAAACGATGTATTAAGAACATGCATCATGTGTATTTTCAGCCCGCAGCGTCCGGGCTGTTTTCAAATGCAGGCGCGGTGTGACGTCACGTGACTCAACTGGATTTTAAATGAGACAACCCGGATGAGCTCCAGGCGCTGCAATCGGTTACGTCATTCAAGTCTAGGCCTATTGCAAGGTTATAATATTGAAATGGTTATGGTTTCAGCCAAATACCATAATCCCTCTTTGAACAATAGGCCTACATGTACCGTATTGTAATGGTCTTAGATTCCTGTCGCAGGAAAGGAATGGTCTAGTCCGGCAACATCTGACTCTCGTGCAAGGATCAGAGTTAAAATAGTCTGCTATTCGAAGGGTCATGGTTTCTATAGGCCTAGCCTAATCCTAATCCACGTTGAACAATAGAACAGATTTAGATTCCACCGGACTTAGATTTTTGTCACACTGGTGTGACAGGAATCTAAGGCCCGTATTCACGGGTCACACTTTCATTAAAGTCTTACTTTTCTCAATGCTTCAAGCATTGAGAAAGTTTAACTTAAGCTATACTTTAGGATAAAACTTGTGACCTGTGAATACGGCCCTAAGTCCGGTTTTATTGTTCAAGGTTAACCTATGGCTGCGGAAACCATGACCATTCATTGAATATAACCTTAAAATAACCTGATACCTTTCATCTTCATATGGAGCAAATCAGTTGAGTACATGATATATCATGTCAGAGAGGAGAGTAGGCCTACTGAACATGTTTCGCTTCATCCCACAAATGATTAGAAACCTGACGCGTCCACGTGGTTCAACATGACCGAGGAAAGCCGACATCTTCCCGTCTTTGCACATTAATTACCAAGCGACATTACAACCCTTGCAAAATTAATGACATCAAGCCGAGAATAAGATCAGAGACGACGGCGACGAGTTTTTTACCTTCGGAGGTAGAAGCTACAGCTGATGGCGTACATTCAGTGGAGGAATTGCGAAGCACACGTACTAAGTCGGTCGTAGTCTGGTTCCCGACCTGCCGTACCGTGGCGCCGATTTGCAAATCAGTCAGCGCCACGATACGGCAGATCATGGAACCAGACTAAGTCAGTCATGGAGGAAGTACACGTTCTTAAGGGGGCGGTAGCCATAAGGAAGCGCACTGCAAATGGCGACTGAAAACAATTCATATTTTCTTCAAGCAAAAAGGTAGCATCGATTTCATGTATTTCTATGAAATTGATACTCTTGTTCTACACACCTGAATTGAAAACGATGTGCTTTCATCTTTCATTAATCAGCTAATTAAGCAAACAATGAGACCCCCCATTTGACTTTTTCGTCATAGATTTCTCGGCAACAACGCGACTGGGACCTGGCGTTTTATCACCAAATGTTGGGGAATACATATGTGCAGGTGCCGACGTTGAGATAATTTGCAAATTCTAATTCTTAGTAATGATAATTATGTAATTTGTGCCAAAAAATGGTCAAAAATGAACTTTTTGAATATCTCCCGAATCCTGTTGAATAGTGAAAAAATCTCAACGTCGCGCCCTGCGCACAAATATACTGCTGCCAAATGAAAAGAAACCACTGAAGTGCGATGCCTGATGGACGAGAAAAGTCTTCCCAAAATTTTCATATTTTGGCCTAAACACGCCTACGCTTTTCGAAATACGCGGGCTATTTAAGTAACCTCCTTATTGTCATTAAAATAGGCCTATGCGCCCGGACGCACCGGGTGTACAAAAGCATTGTGCTGGACAATATTTTTGAAAGAGTGTAGGTTTTGGCAACGAACCATGATCAGCTTGTCCTTGACGCTTAATTTTATTAACAATACATGGTTATTCATAAATAAGACGGTTCAACCATCGACCGCCGCACTAAAACGGCGCTGTATGTTTCCACTACCGCCCCCTTAAGTCAGTTTACTTCATCATGACCTCTATGGGAGGATCCTTCGGTCCTCATGCGAGGTCTAAATGGAGTAAACAGTGTGAGACTTTAACATTTTTCCTCGTTATAATAAATCGGAAAGTCGTCTCCGAATATTTCGCAAATTTTCGACCCTCTAATAGCGCCTGAGGAAGACCCCGTTTGCGAAATATTCGGAGACGACTTTCCGATTTATTGTATACTGTGTGTCGTTTTGTGCTCTTTTTTGGATATATACTTCCTCATTATAACATGGACACTCCAAGCAGGCGCGGCTAACTGGCGCACATGCGCAGCGCAGCATTAATTAAATTCTGCCACCTATGGCCGAAGAATGGAACTTTAGGTCTTTTCTCAGCTATTACCTAAGTACTACATTACTGAGAACAAGACACTTTTCTGGGGGTGCATTTTTCCCCATACGCGCTGCATTGTTTTTAAGAGCGGAAGAAATGACGCAATACAAAACTACGAGAAATACCAACGGAAAATGTCTGCATACTTCCAGCAAATCACATGAGTGAGTGAGGCAAAAACCAACCTGATAAATCACATAGATGAATGAGTCCTAAGATTTCTTCAGTTAGTTTAACATTTGCCCTGTCATGTCTTCAGAAATGTTAGCTTGATTTACGCCTAAGGCGTGATACACTCACGTTCCTTCACACGGTTTTTTCAAACCTCGTCGAGAATAAAGTGGGATGGAATGTATCGTCGCATTGCCTTTCAAAAACATGGAAAGGTGAACTGTTCTCCGGCGGTGACTTGCCTTGCATCTTGCTGAGCAAAGTTTCACACGTGGCACTTTGCTCAGCAAGATTCGCATCGTGTGCGGGGGGCTTAAGGAAGGCAAAGGAATAGCATCTAGTGGTATTTGCTCGGTGTTGAAGGAGTTGGATCTCAAGGAACCATGGGCACGGTCAGGATTTAATTCGTAGAGTGGGTCGAGTCGCAGGATTGCTTTGCGACACTGCAGTATTATAGACTCGTTCGCGTTTTTGCCGCTCCAATCCCGTTGCGCTCCAACTGTTGTCGAACAGACAGCAGCGCCGCGGGAGTGGAGCGGCAACACATCCACACACACGCACGCACGCACGCACGGCCTACGCACCTACACACGTTGTCCGCGTACGGCCGACATCAGTGAGGTTTCGCAAGCGCCCGGTTAGGCCCTACGACGACGTTTATCTATTGTGTGGGTATACCCAAACAATAGATATACGTTGTCGTATGGCCTAACCGGGCGCTTGCGAAACCTCCCTATTTCTCGTCGTTAACTACATGTACCATGATACGCCCTTAAAATGAAACAGTTCAGCTTTAAACCGGTGTAGTCCACTAGCAAACGAAAAGTAAATCAACAAGACGCATAAAAATTAGCATTGGATTTATGGCCTAAAAGCAAACGTGTTTTGAGAAAAAGGTGTTTCGAATAAATGCATGCTATCCTGCACGACCTCTTCACACCATGAAATAAATTTACGATAATCAGTGGTTTCTGTCATCACTAAAGAGAGCAACAAGTCTTTAGGTAAACTTTACCTGTAGTCTGCTGATATGTTTGTTTAGAATATCATCATTAGCGTAAAAAGCGGCGATTTATTGGCGAAGAGATGTTGAGGGTACAGACAAAAACAAATGCAGCGACTAGGTGACTTTCGATACGTCCTGACGTAGGTACTAAAGTCTTCCAAGAAATGCATACATGCCTGGGTCCGGTTGATCTAAAAAAAATATTCGTTATCTTGGGGTTATCTCCACAGTTAATAGGGAGAGTCAGTTTCGCCTGAATTGGCCGTTTGCGACGCCCAGATTGGTTCCTCTGCATGGGGGTCAGAAAACGCAATTTTGCAAAAAAAGCAACGTTTTTCAACCCACGTGAGAGACCCCCCCCCCCCCNCCCCCCCCCGGTCACTCAATCATAATCATTCCATAAGATTTTGCAGCGTCCATGCTGCTCACCAAGAACATGGTGTTCATCGAGCCGGCTTGCTTATTATCTTCCGAAATACCAGCATGGGCAGATGAGGACATCAAATTAAGACAATTATTTCGTATGCCCTGGGCGTATCCGTGTACTACTCGACATTTGACTCCCACACGTCCTCAGATTTTTCGTCTGGTACACCACGTGGAAGCCAGTTTATCGACCAAGTATGACCTCATTCTTGGGCGTAAAGCTACGTTTAGCTGACACGCGGAATGCGGATTGCGGAACATATCGCTTCCGCCGGGGATTCCGCGTCCATATAACGCATTCCGGATGTCTGGTAAACGCAGCTTTAGTCCCATAAAAGATATGATTACCACTACAAATCTTTCGAACAAACGGGATCCGGTCAACAAGAGACGAGAAAAGGCATCTGGAACAACAGCGATTGATTATTCCAAGTCTAGTCGTCCAGGGCGATGCCGTCGCACACAGCCTGAATATATAAAGGCGCGCGACCGGATCTTGGTTCGTTTTGCGGCGCGCCGCAAGGCGAAGAAACGGTTCACGTCAAATGAAAGCAAAGGTGGGGAAAAGCTGACGCTTGCAATTAAATTGAGAAGCAAAATCTGCTGAAGGCAACCTTTTATCTTTGGCCACTAATATTACATCTACCTCATGGTACCAATTCGTAATGGAAGTGTATTCAACGAAGTTAAAGGGACAATAATTTACGGGTATGACGTCACGTCGACCGGAAGTGGAGAAATCCCAGTGCACAATATCGGAAACCAAATGGATTATATCAATCAGTTCCTGACTTTCTGCCGCAAATTACTTTCTTTGATTTTATGACCAGGCTACGCCGTGGCCATTAGCGTCTGCAGCATTGGATGTCCACTTCTACCATCGCGAGCCTGTCTACTTGGATGGACCCTCAATTTGTCAAATCGCGTGTTGGGGCTCTCTAGTTCAGAAGAATGAGGAACGACCATTCTCAATCAATCTGTATTCAAGAGAAGCGATTTCCGTCGACCTGTATCATTTTGTGAGTGCGTCTCGTCTGGAAACGATGTCGATCTGAATTCAACGACGACGGCCAAATTGCGCAGACCTACGTGTGAAGGCGTGTGAATACTTTTGCATTTTGCGCTTTGCGCCTGTCCGTTTCCTATGCGAGTGCGTGGTAGAATAAGTAATTTTATTGTTGGTACCACACATAAACTAGGGAACGGACAAGCGCAAAGCGCAAAACGGAGAAGTGTGAAGGCCTGTTCACACCAAAACCGCGCCGCGGGCCGCGACGGCGAAAAACGACGCGCGTTCACGGCCCGGAAAATAACTTAATGGATTTAAAAGGGTCACACCAAAGACGCGCGGCAAAAAATGACGCGCGCTCGCTTGCCGCGCGTCTTCGGTGTGACCCTTTTATTGAAAATCCATTAAGTTATTTTCCCGGCGGTGAACGCGCGTCGTTTTTCGCCGTCGCGGCCCGCGGTAAAGGTCATCTAGAGGTAGAACTTTGACCTCTGTGACCTTTAAAAGTAGGTCAAATCAAAAACCCGTTATATATGTTATGTATCCTAGTTAGACACACCTATGATAAAAATTTGGAGATGATCCAGTCATTAGTTCAGGAGTTATTGCACTTTTTGTGTTTTTGGTTTTGGCCAAGAATCGAATCAGACCGAAGCTTGGTGTCATAGGTCATCTGACCTAGGGGTATGTACCAAGTTTCAGATCAATAGCCCCAGCGGTTCCGAAACGTGCCCTGCTAACGGACTACAGACGACGACGGACGCTGCACCACGACAAAAGCTCACGGGTGAGCTAAAAAATGAAACATTTCAGAAGAGGACTTCATACTTTTTCATGAGTAACAACATCAGCGATTTAAAACGAATACATGTACTAAGGAATACTATGAATAAAGCACATTGATTGAAAGTGCTGAATATGAAGCTCCACTCAGATTTCAACTCCCGATATTTTTTTGCTTTCAGGGTTTAAGAGACCAGCAGCAAGACATCAGTGTCAGATTCTCAACGGAAATGAGTTCCGTCAACCACCGGCACGGTTGATGTCAAACCCTATGTATATATAGCCCGACAGATCAGACCTTGTCGGCAGGAACCCTCGCCCCGGGAGGCTATATCCAGAGATCATCCAATCAGCGTCGTTATTCTGTGTGATTGAATCAGAGGGTGGCAGAAATTGATCCATCAACGTCTACGCCGTCATCGAGAAGCCTGCCGGATGAAGGACAATGATGTTAGGCGGAATCACCATTGTCTTCAGTTCTCTCCCGACTGATGTCAGCAACTCCCGAAGCAACTCAAACTATCCGGAGTTTTCTCACAAGTGGAGAAGCCCTTCAGGGTCCCTACCCCAAACTGAAAACAAAATGAGAAGCCTTGACAGCCTAGTGGGGGGGGGGGCACTGGGTGCACGTGTATCGCAGGCCAGGGTGGACATAATTATGAATATAGGCAGGGANTCTGCTCTGAGCAAGCACAAGAAAAACAACCTTGTATTTTCGCGACTATTGGGCGCACCTGACTATAAGGCGCACCCCTATTCGGCCAGGAAAAGTCCGTACATTGGGCGCACCGGTAATCATGTAATCTGATGCTGTGAATTTTGGCTAAGAGTAGCACTGAAATCACGTCTCAGAGCATTCTAGATTCCAAAATTTTCTGCCTCCCCCAGACCCCCCTCCGGAGCACACCTTTGTTACTCTTCACCGTACTGTGAAATTTCATGCCTACGCTACAGGAGTAGTTCCGCTTTTACAAGAATGTGCACCTCCCCAGGCTCAGACCAGCCTACGCCCTTGCATCTCCTCAGAAGCAGCAGGTCCCAGGTTCGAATCCCGGGTCATATGGGATTAATCATCCCTGGTTCTTCAGTCCCTCGCATGGGACATCAAGACGTGGTGCCTTGTACCTTGTCCCTTTACAAGGGCAAGTAAAAGACCCCCTCCAAATGAGTAGCTTAAGGTGGCCTCTTCCGTACTACCAGCGCCAATGACGATATGGCTCATGGCTGACAGGAAAATCTGATACTACAGAAACAGCTGGGAAGGAACGAGTAAAATTCTCTTCAACAGGTCAGCTACTGTTGCGTGATTAAGTGAAGTTTCACTTGATTCTTACGATGGCTTTATACAGGTCATGCTACACATAAATTTCAAAGCAAAGCAAAATGGAAGTCATCCTTGAACACACCTTACATTTATTTTTCCCAAACATGAGATTCTTACAAAACAAGCATTGTAGATGGACACAAGGAATTCCAGATTCTTATCAGGACAGCGCTAGAATACAGTACTACCATCTAGAGTTGGATGCTAGAACCAAGCTCTCCAATACTATAAGGTATGTTGTGTAAATGGAATAAAAAGTGATATACTGTGCCTGAGCCGAAGTGAATTAAATGAGAAAAACACAATATACCAAATTGTTATCACACAGTGCTCATAAGTTAAATGCAAAGATATATGATGCCACATCACCTCAAGTTTCACGTTACCAATTTAAATTAACAAAGGGAGAAAGAAAATATCACAGTTTTGTTGCTTTCATGGTGTCAGATTCCATATTTCAATAGCAGGTATCACCAACAAGGTACAACTGACACACACCAACATAAGGTGATGAAGAATAAACACTGTTTAACACTAAATCACTGAAAGTGTTTGCATAAACCCTCTCCACCAAAGCAAAAGCAAAATAAATCCATAAAATACAGCACCCCTAAGTCATGTTAACTTTAAAAAGCAAAAATACTGCAACACAAAACCACTCATAAAATCACAGGGAAAATCAGATTCGCGTGTAGATGTTGAGGCAAGAAATGGCCTGATACCCTGAAAATATACAACTTTTTCTTCTAATAATATGCATATGAATAATCTACAAATAATATGTCATACACAGTGATGGAGCAAACTCATTCCAGGTGGAAGTATTCACAATTTCTCTCTCTAACCAAGATGGTCAACACGTTCTCTCTCAAACACAAGATGACCCAGAGGCAGCAATGACCCAGGAAAAAAAATGGGTCTCATTGGTACATTTTGGACCGAATGGAAATATATATATACAGACGGTTAGATTTAGAATAAATATGCATATTCATAAGATTTATCACAGCTTTAGTCAACAATGTCATCAATGAGAGTACCTACACCACTCAAAAAAAGATGCAGTTACCCTGACCTCTTCATTTGGACGGATTTTGAGTACGGTAAACAATAAACATCTGATTTACTTGATTACAGAAAAGTCTGCAATCATACAACAGTTTTAATACTGGTAATTACTGGTATAAGCAGAAAGTGCCCCTTATATTACAACCTTAAAAGGTATATTCTGATATTCCACGAATAACAGACTAACTGAATAACTGCAAAAAATACAGCAACAACAAGAAAATTCCTAAAAATTCCTCCATGTTTTGTCATTCTTGATCGAGTTGGGCACAACCCCTTCCCTTCTCTCCCCCCTTTAGCAGCGCCAGAGGAATGGTCTCCAGGATACTAACTGTAATTCGTCTTTTAACAATCAGTATTGCTCTGGAGACAAGAGGGAGATTGAGATAGCGACTTACCACGGATCCTTATACGTATACGGATAGAATTCTGTACGAGGACAAATTTTGTGTACATTTCGATCCGTATATGTATAAGGATCCGTGATCGCTGATCTCAACCTCCCTATTGTTTTCTATGCTGTTTTTGATGTCTTCACCAGTTCTCTCTCATCATTTTGTCATTAGGTGGACAGGTATAAACAACCAGTGCAAATTTTCACACAAAGTGCAGATATAAATTGGCTTCACAGGTCCACCATCTTCCGAGGTCACAAACCATGCCAGCTGTTAGTGCCTCTATGATGGAGGAAACAGGACACAGTAGGACACATAGAGGGGCTTGGACATGTTGGTGAGCTTCAACACCTGAAATGAGACAGAAACTTATGTGAATGATACATAATGAGGCAGGTCAAGAGATTTTTTAATTTCTAGTTTTTCTAGCTTTCTAGATTTTTAGATTTCAAACATTATGTCTGAATAGATGAACACCCCTCAGTACAAGTGTCCAAAAGTGGCAGGCAACCTCCTGCCACTGACTATCTGGGTACACAGTTAAAGTCTTGCCAGTCAGGGGCCATATTCATGAAGCCTTCGCAACTCTGCCTGCACGCAAATCTATTGTAAGGCAGTCAGTGAACAAAGGGCATATGCAGCCAAACAATACACTTGCGTGCACACAGTTGCGAAGGCTTCATGAATATGGCCCCAGGACACTTGTGCTGAGGCGTATGAAAATAACTCTTGATTATAGCTAAGTTCTTGATACTAAATAGCACACATTATTACAAGAAGATTTCAAAATAAAGAAGTCTGAAACGGGACAAGTGGTTACATTACCCACCTCACTCTTGCTAGTTTTGTTGCCAAGACCGAACTTTTGTGTGATGACCCCTGTGGTAAAGAACTTGTAATCTCCATTTTGAATTGTCTGAACCCTGATGCAGTATTTCAGCTCACGATCTGCCCGCATGGAGAACGTTTGCCGTTCAGACTGTCGGAATGATAGGATTGGGTCACCTGGCTTCAGCCGCTGAAAGTTCAATCAAAATGTCAATAACTGTCAACCTCAGATCAGGAAGGTACACAACAGTTCCCCGATTCGTTGCTCCAAGATGTGCAACTGATACCATACATGTATTTTTGCCCACATCCTCCTTTCTATCTGAATCTTCACTTCAACAAAATACTAGAACATGAAATAGAAACGGGTTTCTAAGGTGAAAGACATCGCTTCCTACCAGATTCGAACCCACGAACCCTCGCATTAGGCATCTATCGCCAGCACTAAGGGGCAGATTTCAACAATTTTAACAGACTCTCAACAAAATACTACACCAGATAACTGATAAAGAGACAAATTGAGGACCATTTAGTGAAAAGACATCGCGTGAAACACCCTCCCACACAGCAGAGGATTTTACCTCGCTCCTCTTCATCCAATCACACTTTGTGTTTGCAAGTGTATGAACAGGAACGAGACCGAAGCCCTGCTGTTGGAGGATGCACGTGAAAACTGTGTTCTAACCTGCATATAGAAACTGTAGGAATTGTCTACAACCTGCTGAACCACCTTCAGTTCAAAATGGAAGCCATGTAGAGATAGTATATCTGAATGGTAGTGCGGCTCCTGGAGAAAAAGATTTTGATTTGAAATGTGCAAGATTCAACCATTCTTTCCACACACTGAGACTGCATTTTTTAATCTGCTCACAATGGATACCAAGTCATTGAGATCATGGAGATAAAAGGATGGGTATCATTTCGAAAAATACCCATTTGCACAAGATTATAAAATTTGACTCCAGAATGATTTCATGTGCATCCATGAACCTTACCTCATCCACCACAAAACCGTGCCGAACAGCGTAGATATCGAAGTTGTTCATGTTGACCATGTCGCCACCAGCTTGTAGCTAAAAGAAAGAGTCAACTTCATGAGAATGTTTTTTTAAACACAATAGCCGATATTCGTAAAAGACACCAAATGCTTTTACTTAAGATTTGCACAGCGAGATCCAATGTAAAGCATTTGCTACCTTTTTTTAATCTCAGCCCTTACCTCACCGCAGACAACATCATCTACTACGGTAGTGCAAATAGGGGAATGTACCATGCTAAGAGACTGTACTTTATTCTTTGGTAATTGGCAGCAGTTCCATCTAGCAATGAGTGGAGGAACTACCACTTTCGCCGCCAATTACCACATGACTAACGCATTTCCTTGACAAGATGGGCAAAATGCATTGACGATAACTCATCCAGCTAGTGCTGTTAGACTAGAGCATAAATCAAATCAAAGGTACAAGTTACAAGCAACTAAACTAATATATTATGGGAAAAGAAACTATGACTAAAGTATACGGTAGTAAAGTCTAAAGGTCCATTTCCACTTCAGCAGATTCAACCATGGTTTGCCTGTGAAAACCACACCGATCACTACAAACCGTGGTCGAAACAACTCAGGTCGAAACGGGGCTTTAGATTTGACTGACGCAAAAAAAATTATGAAGAGGAAGGAAGGCAGGTGGGTTAGAATGGGAGCCAACACTTTCAAACCACACCAAGACTTACGGCATGGTAGTGCTGCGTGAGGACCTTGATAATCCACGACTGAGGGATTATATTCATCTGTTGCATATCTTGAATATAATTGGCTGGAAGAAAGGAGGACGGGAGAAAGGACGGGTAACTATGGTTTAGCAATAGGTAGGTAACTATGGTAACAATGGGTAACTAGAGTTACAACTCTACTAACATGCAAGGTTAGGACAGGTAAGACACGAATGACATTTGTTCTAGTAAGTGTCCCTATGGAAGCGCCATCCATGATGTATTGTAAAGAATTTGGGCAAGCGCAACTACCATAAACCATTCTGTTTTACAGTAAATGTACCTAATAATACTGGTAAGTTCCTCTACTGTGGGTTTTGGAGGGGAAACAGGTTTCAGGAAACACAGAAATGGTACATGTAAAACAAGCTATTTACAGTTAACTAGGATTCATCGGACAACCTCAACATTCAGCTCAACAAAATGTACAGAATCTAAGCAAGGATTTCTATGCTAAAGATGACAGTAATTAAGGACTTACTGTCTGTGATCCCATGAAGCCGGAGGGCTGAGAACAATGGAGCAAAGTACTGACCCTCCTGTCTTTCAATGAAGGCATTTGATTTTGGCAAGCTGAAAAGGTACATCCACAACATAGAAGTTCTATAACAAATGATGTCACTAAAGCAAGATCTTGGGACAGCAAAGTGTTATTTCATTGGCTTGTTCTGTATGCACTAGCCAGAGCACTCTGAGGTAATCAGTGGTTTCTAGCACTATGTCACCACACAGAATCACTAATTACCTCAGCATTTCATCAGATTGAACGCACAGGAGATGCAGGTTTGACAGGCCCAGCCAAAAAACCAACTCTCAATGAAGAAACCCAAATGACACTCACTTGTTGAAATAAGCAATAATAGTACTGAGTGAAGGCATGAGCTGTATCTCAGGATTCAGCTGTAAGAACAACCAGTAGGCAAGAACCTTGTACGGCGCGTATTCATTGAAGACAAACAGGCGATGTGTTTGGATGATTTTCTGGAGAAGACGCATGGGAACCTGGCGAAGCTGGATCTGGGTAGATAACTGGAAAGAAGAGAAGATTGTAAGTAAAAGCATGACTTGTTCCTTGTCCTCTTCTCTGTGGTTTGAATATCAAGTATAAGATACAGAGCCAGTATGGTATACATGTAATTTAATAAGTCCATCTTCCGAATGAATAACGCATGCATGATTGAAAGAATCAGGGGTGGATCCATGATTTCTGAAAAGAGGGGGCACACTGTGCTAGAAACATTGACATCTGCAGCGAATTTCGATGATTTGCTCCAAATTTCAGAATTTCATAGTCGATTTTACAATACAGATTTGTTGGCCGAAAGGGGGCATGTGGCGGGTGCGCCCCCCTCCTTGAATCCACGCCTGAGAATATATAACATAACTTTACCTGTGGAATAAGATTTAGCTCCAGCCATCTCTCACAAGCATTGATGACTTGGTCCTGTTCAAACTGAAAAGATAAGATCATTCTAAGCCAAGGAATTCTTTCCATTTTCTTATGATTTAATAACTTGATTGAAGTGAAAAGAGAAGCAGCACCCCTGAAGAATCTCACCATCCAGGCAGACACTGTGGGTCGTAGTCATAAAGCGGTTCTATCGTTAGAACCGTCTTAGGCCGGTTCCAAGTGTAGTGGTGAAGTACACTTGGAACCAGCCTAAGACAGTTCTAATGATAGAACCGCTTTATGAATACGACCCTGGGTGTCTCAAATAGGAAACCTACCTTGAGAGCAGCCTCATGGTAGGCACACACCGACCTAGTCGTGATGGTTTTCAACATGGATGCAACACATCCCTCCATGAGATTCCGGAACTTAAGATGATATGCAGCAGCCATGACACCAACTAGTTCCTCACGATCTATCTCCATCTCATCATGGTAAAGATTACCGAGGGCGATTGCCAATGCTGAAGAGAGGAACAGTTTTTTAATTTCATCTCAAGGCTTGTTTTCACATAACATGATTAAGAAGGGAATAGACTCTATCACTCCAAAAGAGTGCAGCACTTGACGGGTTAGCATCATGACGTCCCACATGTCATTTCATGATGTCTTGAGGTGATATGAAAAAAACAAATTGTTTCCTGATGTTATGATCGCTGAAACAACTGGATTTTTTTTCGAGTCACGTCATGGCGTTCAGAAGTGACGTCCGGGATGTCATGACGCTGCCCCGTCAGGTGCTGCACTCTTTTGGAGTGATATCGTCTATTAATGTGATGTCTTGAGTTGAAATCTTGGCAGAGATGCATTCAACGCACATTTCATGTTAGTTTCAAAGACTACAGCCAAAATATTAGTAAATCAGATCCCCCAAATGTATTCTCAATGTGAGGAAGAACTCTCCACAACAGCAGATTCCACCACGGCTTGCGGCAAGCGAAGCAGTTTTCACAGGCATTGGGATAATCAACAGGCGTTTAAACCATCGAAGGATTATCCAACACCCTGTGAAAACCACACCGCTTGCCGCATACCTTGGCCGGCGGAACCCATTGTTGCAGAAAAGGAGCTTTACAGTTGGTTCCCACCTCTTAGTCTTACCATTCTTAGTGATTAGGGGATCATCTATCTCCAGTTCTATTACTGTCATGTTATTCAATCGTTTTTCAGCGACGTGTTTTGGATGGGTCAGACCACATTCTGTCCGATCCGTCTCACAATCTTCACGAACATTGATGCCCTCCTGCGCAGGGTTACTGTAGTAGTTATTTTTCCTAATATACTCATCAAGAGTGTCTGATGTCTTTTCTCTGTAATATACTTGTGGTTC
The DNA here is from genome assembly GCA_002633025.1 of Notospermus geniculatus. NCBI lineage: Eukaryota > Metazoa > Nemertea > Pilidiophora > Heteronemertea > Lineidae > Notospermus > Notospermus geniculatus. The sequence continues at coordinate 146,021 of NMRB01001472.1, forward strand.
TGGAGAGGTGGCGCCATGAAGGAGCTGAGATAACATATCTGCTTTCCGTAGATACGGCCGGTGTAGTTCCCAGCTCATACCAAGGCACTTGAGAAGGACATCTGAAAAGGTGGGACAAGACCTAGTTGTACAAGAAACTGAAGCAGGTCATCTCAGAATTACATGTACATGTATTTTAGCGAACTGGTCGTGCCAGTCAAGGAGTCTGAATAGAGAATCAAACGCCACCATCTTGAATCTATTACTTCACTCAAATCGGGAATTTATTGCCACTAAGAGCATATTTGCACAACTGCTGTGACTTCTGCCATCAAATGGCATTTAGAACACGGACAACGAAAAATCTAGGCTTACCTAGGGATGTAATCCGCTAAAATACGAAATTTGTAATTTTGAAATTGTGAATTTCGTGGGCCACGAAATTATTCTTAGTGTCATTTTTGACTGCCGCGATCAATTCCCTTTAAGTATTGTAAGTACCGGTATTGTAATTTGGTTTTAGATAAAAATACAATCAGGCACTTTGGCAGCCAGACTCATGAGAAGCAAAAGCAAATTGAGAAACTGTACGGTACCACTACTTCAGACAAGGAAACACATTTACCTGGACCCGAGACATTACCACTTTTCTTTGAGTGGTAGAGAAATATATCAAGAGGTAATGTAGGCCGTGCTCGACTGGGCACAAATTTTCTCAGTGGTCCCACACCCTTGGAATATCTTGTATACACTGGAGCACTTGCTGGTTGAAGCAGAGCATTCGCTGAACGAGACACTGAGGGTAATGTTTTCAAATCAGGCATCTCAGGTATTGTTGCCATAGTTTTTGGACGGTCGTCACTGACACGAAAGCTGTAAGGTTTGGTCAAGTCCCTGTTGAGAGATGTCATGGGGCCCTCCGCTGAAATAAAGAGAAGACAGATTCATGATGTATCTGGTTCAGACATCATTACTGATTCGGATCGACAGATATGTGTGGCGGTCTAGGAACACCCGTCAGATGTCACTGAGTGATCAACTAGGGCGTCAGATTGCCTGTGCATTGATCTGCTACTGTTTACCTGTTACATAGTACATTTCAGCTATTGAAATGTGCGGGTTGACCAAGGCCATTAACACTTTCCTCAAATGCGACATCCGATAGGTTTTCCAAGACAACCTCACGTCACCAACAAAACTACTACCGGTAAGTCAGAAATAAGTTTTAATGTTCAAATCACATTGAAGGTAATCCAGTGGGAATAAAAACGGTTCTGAACACTTGCTCCCTCGATTTTCATGCAGTGATGGAGGGACTGAGCAGTGATCATTGAGACCCCACAAATACCTCAGGATGATGAAGAGGGCTGGGTTATGAATCATGACAACCCACGGTCCGTTAGTTGCTCTAAGGATGGTCATGTACATGTACATGTTGACTACATTCATGTATGTAACTATGAAATATCTGAACGACAACTTTAAAGTGTCCTCCAACTCAAATTGTTTGGAAGTGAAACAAAGGCCTGAAGCTGTTACCACAACTGCAATTTCAGTTACAACACAAAAATTGGAACTGCGACCAAAATACTACTTTGTTGTTGTCATCAAATAGAAAATTACCTGTGATAATATGCATCATACTGTCATTATAACTCATTTTCATAGCTCTTATTGCTTGTGTTGATCCCAACAAATCACTGCCAAGAGATTCAGGATAACGCCAACGATTTGTGCTTCCCACCTGTCTCCTCATGCGACATCGTGGAGTTACTTGAAACTGAGAAAAAGAGGAGTACATGTACTTTAAACCAGTGTATTGGAATTCTGATGAATTTTGAGGAGGATCTGTATTTCTCTGTTTGGCTAAATTTTCCTCACCCACCTTCCCTCTGGATTTAGACTGAGAGTAACCGTAAATATAATTCACATGACTGGCACACAGTGGCATGAATGGAATCAATCTAAATTCACCAGTTATTGAATTTGAGAGTTTAGGCTACCATGCTGAGTGAATTTTGTTGACAGCAAACTTACTCTGTCGGGTTGTTTTCCATCCACTACGACTCCCATCAGAGCCGTCATTGGTGCTATCATAATCGCTCTGGAAAAAATGACATAAAACTGAGGGCATGTAAGTTAAACGTCTGCTTACTAACTAGGCCTACTGAAAGGCAGTAGGCCTAACATTAGCGTTAGGCCTAGGCCTACCAACAAGGAGCCAGTGATCACAGGTTCTTGTGGTTAGATACTAGGGGACCACATGTCCTTCCACACTTTATTTACATTCGCAGTAAAGTGTATAAGGACATGTGGTCCCCTAGTAGTATCTAACCACAAGAACCTGTGCATTGATTGGCATTTCTTTTTCATGGGGTTTTTGCTGATTTTGAATAAATATTATGAAATAACACCTGTCCGTCCCTCAAAAACTTTTCTCGCCGAAAACCTGCCAGTGCCACCCTGCCATTTAAAGGAGCACAGTATTGCCACTTTTTCTCGACATCCGGCGCCACTGTGCCACTCTCCAACCCAAGGGACTAACAACGTTTCGGCAAATGACCCGATTTACTGCTTACATTTTGTAATGCTTTTTTTGTAGTTCGTCTTACTGCCGCTAGGTGGCTCCCTTTATGTCGGCAGTCAAATATAAACGCACGCATTTGTGATCCAATATCATGCTCCTTTAAACCCGTAATTTAAAGTTAATAACTTAGCGGCTTAGGCCTAGGCCTAATTTGTTTCAACAATTCCATCCGTACGGCGTAGGCCTACTGTTCATTCCAGTTCAGAGTGGCGCGAGGTTTATGAACCATAGCTCCGCAACGCCTGGGCCGATTTTGATGAAACATACGTCAATCGACTTGTCTTTCTTGCCGGTATCTTCAAATCCAAGTTTCATCGGACTTTATTGCAGTTAAGTTGTTGAAATTGACAGAAATGTCATTTTCGCCGATCATTGAAATGACGTCATCGCCAGCGCCACACGAGGAACGTCAGATCGGACTATTTGTTCGGGGGAGAGAAGCCTCTCAGACAGTTTGCATCTGACCTCGGTTTATTCCATGCTAACAGAGATTTATTGTCCGTCAAATGAATAAAATTACATTTAGTCAAATATAGCAACGGAAAACATCCATATTTCTAGCACATAAACTCACAGGGAAAACTCCGCTGAACACGTGAACGCAGGAGCGGCTGCCCACCCCTACGAAAAATCGACGCGACCACGCAAAACACAGCGCTCGTAGCGGCCAAATCGTAGAACTACACTTTGTACACAACCTCGCGTGCAAATGTACAGGGGTCAAAATATCGAGAAATAGTGGGAATATCGCNACCACCTTGGTCACAGTGAGCCTTGTTTTCAATGGATAATGCATTAGCCTCGTTTTAACCACACCGGGCTTTGATGTCGCAACCAAAACCCGCCCACTTGTGTTTCTCGCTTCGAGCATTCAGAGAGGCAGTGCAAAGAATATGGGCGAGATGCATACTCACTGACCTATCCCAAGAATGTTTTGTATCATCATAAGCTACACATCCTGCGGAAAATCCGTTGAAGAAAGTGCCCTGCTGTCTCATTTCGGCTCCTGTCATGCCTGTAGCTTGTTGGGCCAAGCGCTGCACACCGATGTACACGATGTACATGTTGTTACACAGTGACGTCGCGTCATCGACGTAGCGTCATCCGCGAGCCGGATGCCGGGTCGGATTGACTCTGAACATCTCAAAATAGGCCTATTTGCAATCAAATCGCACATAGGCCTATGAATGTTTTAGTGCCAGAGAGGTTTATGGAAAGGTGGTTTAGCTTTAGTTTGAGATGTTTTAGAATAGAAATTGAACCCGAGGCGGAGGACCTCTGTTGAGTATCCCAAACACTCTCGGGTGGAGCGTAAAACTCGTCCAAACCCTCGGCGAAGCGCCTCGGGTTTGGACTGCGTTTTAGCTCCACCCTCGAGTGTTTGGGATACTCAACAGACCGTCAGAGGTCCTCCGCCTCGGGTTCAATTCCTTAATGAACAGTAGGCCTAGGTAGGCCTATTATATAGGCCTGTTGTTGTAGGCCCCCTTCAACCCCTTGCCTTGCCCTTGGCTTGTCATGATTGTACTGATGCAATGCATTAATCAATGCAACCAGTCCACTGCGCTGCAAATGCATGTAGCCAAAAGGCCTAGCCTGGCCTGCCTGTCGTGGCGTGCACATCCAATGCATGCATGATGCAAACAAACAAAACAGCGTGATCGTGCTTTTTCAGCCACTTGACAACAAAAAAACAATACAATCAGATCTCTCAATTAATCTTACTTTGCGTAAGCGGTAGCCTCCTCTGATGGGTTCGGAGGTAATGTTGGGAAGTAGCACGGCTTGCCTTTTTTCATGTTTTTGTGAGCACTTTGCGACGACTTGGCCACCACGTCGGCCATGTTGTCAACTGTGGCCGTTTAACGCAAGCACCTGCATTATTCATGAGCGTAAATATAATCCATATCAACACGGCTTTATATGGGCCACAGACGATTTATTTGGCCTCAAAAGGAGCATTTAAATTTCTATATTTATCGATTTTCTACTGACCTCTTTCTATTATTGGCTGGTGTAGCCGTGATTACATTTCGCGGATTGGGGCTCAGAAAAAGTAGTTCTTGTAGATCTCGTGGCTCATCGCGCACCTGGATTCGAGGTTGGCCGCTGCCTAGTTACGGGACGCCGCATCAGCTGTTTCCAAATTCAATGACGTTTACTACTATGTTTCAGTATGCTAAAAAGTATCAGATTAGGCCTAGACTTTTCTTCTCATGTTAAGAAGTAACCCTGGGAACCTGTGGAAATGAAGTTTTCATCGCCCTGCATTACAAGTTTATACGTACCGGTGTAGGCCTACCATGAATATTTTTTTGATAAAGAGTGATGATTTGCTATTTGGTAAAATGAACAACTCTCGAAAGTTTCTCTCTATCACGTCGCCTAAGAATCTCATGTAAATATCAAAATCTCACTAACGTTTTGATAATCTCGACAATAATCATCGACAATTTGAGGATTAGGCCGATGAATTAAAAGGGCCTAGGCCTATGTGCCTACTATGGCAAGCCGTTTGTTCATTTAATCAAATATTAAACCTGTTTTTTTAAATAAACTAGGTGTATTTTGAAAAACATCTTGGTTTTTTGCTCCTTCAAGACAGAGAAGCTGAAAAAAAACAAGTTTTTTTAAAAGAAACTTTTTTTTAAAAGAAACAGTTTTTTCCATTTTGCAGAAAACTACGAGTTTTTTTAAACTAGGTTTTTTTCATTAAAAAAACAAGTTTCGTTTTTAAAAAGTTGTTGTTTTTTTTAAGTTGTTTTTTTTGGTATTAAGTGAACAAACGGCGCCTATTACGCCAAGATCAACCTGGTATTGTACAAAATCTAATGGCTGCTGGCTGCTGACGAGGCTTGCTGAACCAACCTCGAGCAAAAAAAGCTGTTTTTTGCCTTTTATTGGACAAATGGCGAGTTGTATCAAAATAAACCAACTTTATTTTTTAAAAACTAAGTTTTTTTTAAAAAAAATTTTTTTAAAGTTGGGTTTTTTTAAACAGTTTTTTTAAAACAGGGTTTTTTCACTCAGGTAAAAAAACTAGGATTTTTTTGAATAAATGCCAAGATTCTTTGCAATGGAGTGAAAGAAACCTTTTTTAAAACAGATTTTTTTAAAAAAAAATAGGTTTATTTGATTAAATGAACAAACGGCTTGCCATAGTCTCCTCCCGGAAAAAAATTATCGAAAAGACGACTCGTATAGGTCTATACGCAATTTTGGATAGGCCTCGGGCAGCTCGACCGATTGTCGGCACTCTATTTTGTGTAGGCCTGCCCTACTAAAGAGGTAGCTGCTGGCCCCTCAGCGTTCTCTTGTTGGAGGTCGTTCTGACTATGGGTTGTTATTCTGATCACTCATATCGATATGCAACTTCACCAAGGTTTCCTCACTTATAGATGACTTGTGGACAAAGAAAATACCCAACCCGTAATTGGGATAGCACTTGAAGGGGGACCAATTGTGTCGAGATGTTTCTGAGTACCGATGGTGCACTTTCATATCCCGGGCCCCACAGCCGAACACCGCGTCCAGATTTTTCTTCGTATTTCTTGACCAACGAAAGCAATTAATTTGTAATTTCTTGGTAAGTGCAACCTTGTCCTTACCTCATTCCAATGGTGGTATGCTCGTGGTTTCTCCAAACTACCAAATGTCTGGGGCGGACGAGGTTGGATGATGATGAAGACATACATGTTAGGACAGACTGTGACGGGGAATGATGGGTGTGTTTCAAAAAGTGTTCCGTCCGACACCATAAAATTTTCACCATTTTGTCTACTAGTGAAAGGCTGTTTCTTGAAACTCTACAATATTCATGTCAGATCTAGGTATCATGGAGCTCTAAGTTATGGCACTGCAAACTACATGTACCGGTACCGGTAATTGATCTAAGTCAGATGGAGAAACTAAAGGTCTATTTTATCAAACACTACATTTGATTTTTGGATAATCAATGGCACAAATCTTTGTTATCACAGAGCGGTGATGACTCTGTCGGGAGAGTGCTCATTATCAATCATCTTCAAAAAACCCAGGATGTTGGGCTACCTCGGAGTACAATATTGTTGTGTTCAAAATGAAATGGGAATTCGATCAGCTTATTATCCCCCCCTCCCATAAGGCTTCCTTTACATTGAAGTATACGGTATACGAAAACGCCGGTTAACAATGGCTTCACGGTGGTGAATCCTCGGAATGCCTTTGTTAACCGGTGTTTTCGTATACCGTATACTTCAATGTAAGGGAAGCCTTATATATATTCAGCTCCGAATAAGAATGTCGCGTTCATTTTTCTGCGGGGCAGTTTTCCGATAAACCAATCACGAAGCAAGAGCATCATGATACCGCCAATTATATCGGAGCAACAAGTCGAGTTTTCGAGTAGCTGAAGTGCACGTTTTCTGGGTGTGACTGACCACTACGTGCGGTATAGGGTTTCACAGCAGTAACGTTTTTTACCGTATTATTACAGGCGCAAGGTTCACTGCAATCTGGCACCATCGGTGCTGCCATCTACAATATAGGCTTGCGTCTGACCATACTCCACGCAGCGTTGAAATTTGTTGATACTTGGACGAAATTTTAACACCGGCCATTGACGCTAGATCGCCATCTTGAAAATCTTGACGTCATCGTCGGTGGGGCCGCCATCTTTTTGGTCTTTCAAGTGACGCGAACTTCTTTTCAACATGTTATCATGCAGAAAACAATACTTATCTTGTAGAAAATGAAACAGAATAACTTTATTATTACTTTATATTTTGTCTACCGATGTTTTATCGACTCAATGGCTGGTATTCATAAAAGTTAGCAAACGCTTTTACTTAAGATTTGCACAGTGAGGTCCAATGTAAATGCACTTCAAAACTTGAAGTAAAAGCATTTGCTCGCTTTTATGAATATCAGCCTATACCTTTGTACACCTATCTACAACATCTATATTGTAAGCGTAGAAAAACGACGTGATGGGGTAACCGCTTTAGAAACAGAAGAGTTTCTACTGTTCGTTCCGCGCGCGCACTACTTTTCAAGATGGAAACCGCCTACCGTCGACCATTCGGAACACCTCGGGTCTTTCCGTCATTGTTCGGGAAAGCCCCTCGGATGTCATACAGTCATGCGCGGAGTGATTCTGGACGTGATCGCGTCCACAATTGTTAGGCTCCCGCATCACTCATGACAAGTAGCAACCTCCGCGAACAAATATAACACCTGCAAACCCTGGCTGTCTGAAGGCGTGTTTATCGCTCAAATATCAATAAATTGGTGTATATTTGATACGCTGTATGTAAACTTGGAAGTGACACGCCAGTAATGTGGTTATTTACACACTTTGGTGATCATGCCGGGCAAGTGGGAAAGTAGCTCTCGCCACTAACGTATAATCACAGGGACTTGAGGCATGCATTGCAGGGGTGGTGGGCGTGTTACAGAGGTCTAATAACAAACCCCCGAGTAATGCCCCGGTATACTGACGTATACCTAGTAGAAAAATAACAAGGGATACAACTTCAAACAAGACCCCATTCGGACATTTTCACTTCAACGATCTGCCGAGAAGCCAAATCTCAACCAAATTTCACAAACAAGGTACCGTTTTGAAGCTGAGAATGTATAGATTCAAAATAAACCGAAATCTATCTCAAATCTTGATGTTGTACATTGATTTGGGCACTCGAAAGTGCTAAAACCCCCCGATTTTTCCCACTGCGAATGATTTCGGCCCAGGAAATCAGGCCCCGACGATCCACAAAAGTGAAGAGATCTCCACAACCACCCGGCCGATTGGGATGAAACGCATATCAATTTCAACAGAAGAAAGATTCAAAACTAAC
>NMRB01001473.1:22631-34199 GCA_002633025.1 Notospermus geniculatus
CATGCCATACTGATCATGTCAATACGCAAACCGTCGAGTCACTTTTGTTCCCTGGAAACAATCATCTAAATAAGCACACCTGTGCGGGGATATTTTGTTTTATGTAGTTGATAGGTAAGTTAACATTGTTGGTGTCAAATCGCATACAATGTCAACCAAACGAAGTGGTGTTAATTCGTATATTCAGCGTGATTTCAAGTGGCGCTTGCTTACCGGTAGCATGCACTCACCTCACACATGCATGCATGCACATCATGCATGTAGGCATGACATGCTCAATGCTGATCGCGTGGCGTGTTTAGCCGTGCATGCCGGCGTGCATAGCATGATCAGATGATAGGCCTAGCATGTGCATCATGTGCACATGCCATGCTTCCCATCATTCATTAGGCCTGCCCTAGGCTAGGCCTAGCCAATAATAGACCTAGGGCCTACCACCGACCGCGGCGCACCGGCACCGGCATAGGTACTGTACTGGCTAGCATGCTAGGCCTACCCTATTAGGCTAGGCCTACAGGCAGGCTGATCCTGATATAGGGGCCTTGGCAGGCTAGGCCTAGGCTACCCTCGATCAGTGATGTGCATCACGGCGTCACGGTCACCACCATCGATCGTGTACTGTAGGCCTACCAGTAGCCCCCCTAGCCTAGGCCTATGATGGTACCGGTACACTGCTAGGCCTAGGCCTACCGAGTAGGCCTACCGGTAGGCCTAAGGATAGATGATGATGACCGTGACGGCGTGATGCACATCACAATAATATTGGTGAATAATTTTTCCATATTTTTTTTCAGATCTGTGAGTGTGACCATTGTTGAAATTCAAATCCTGCTGGTGATACATTACACTCATCTTCGATGATCGAAGGCCGATCTGCTCCTGCGTTACATCGCACATCACCCTTCGAGTAATAGGCTGGTTCGTGGCGTTTCTTGGCACGATGCCAACTTTACTGGGTGACCAATCAGATTGCACTTTATATCGAGTCGTCGGCAGGGGTCTTCGGTTGCCACTATTTGTACCACGAGGAAATTTTACAACACCGATTCTGATTGGCCTCTTCTTCTGGAGGCAGCACATAGGCCTACGCAGTGGACCGGTCAATTTCTCGAAGGGTGATGTGCGATGTAACGCAGTGGTGAGCAGACCGGCCTTCGATTATTGAAGATGCATTACACTAGGTATAATGAGGTAAGTTGAGGTACTGGCGTCCTGTTACACTACAGGATTGCGTCAACTTATTCTAATTATTGACAGCCCTCTCCTAGCTGCTTACAGTAGTACTAGGCCCATCTAACACTGATCAGATTTGATGTAGCATTCATTGCATGATTGCATGTCAGTTTTGTCATCAGTGTGGTAACTTTCAGGTGGGATATCCTGTCCATAACCATTGCGCAAATTGCTATAACTGCCATCGGACAGGTTTGTGCAACTGCCATTGTTGTCAATATCAGTTTATTTTAAGGAATGTCCCCTGACTGAGGAATGGAGCCCATTGCACCTGCATAATGCGCAAGAACTACTGCAAGCCACCAGGAAGCAACAACTGATTTGCCAAACCTTCAACTTTAGTACCATGAACTGTTGGCAGATGGCAGCACCGACCGTTCAGTCACTTTGTGCAATGCCCATCATACACACTGCCAGTGCCTGGCATATGATGCATACCAAAACAATTCATTTTTGGTATCTTTCATTTTCAGTCAGTGTCACTGCTTTTTCAGTGAGCAGCAGCTGCTACTATTATTTAAAGACTTGGTTCAATAGATTATTTAAATTGGGTAAGTTGACACAGGTAACCTGTGCAGTGCTTTTTAGCTCACCGGGGTGAGCTCTTATGATGGTGGTGCATGAGCATGAACAAGATAGTCTTTTGAGACCAAGTGCCACGTAAATAATGAGGGGCTGCAATGTGGCCTGCGCAAGTTCAATCTGCGCAAACTGGTTGACCAACAGCAATGTACATGGTTGACCCGCAGCCGGGATGATACTACACCATCAAATGTATCTAGATGAAATTTGTTGTTCTACCATCAGCAGTTTTGGTGTTCACTGTGATTAGTTGAATAATCGCAGATGGGTGTCCAGTGACTGCTGAGAGAGTTTGAACAACTCAATTCTTGCTGAAGCAAGATACAAAAGAAACTGTTGCTCATAGTTCCATCCATATGAGTTTTGTATCTGAATACTATGCACCAAGTGATAGTGTTCGAACGACAGGTGTCTGCAATGTGTTTTCTTTGTTTTGCCTGCCTATAGAAGGCCAGTGAACAGAATTCAAGGTAGCAACAAACAATATCTTCGATATCATTCATGAACGACTGAGTTCCATTCTTTGTTTTTGGTTTGTTGGCCTTGTTTCTGTTCATTGTAGTGGTTGGGAGTGGTAATTCTATGGAAATTACCATTTGCCATGTGTAGGAGTATTGGGTAACACACTCTCCACCATATTGTGATTGTATGGAAGGGGCATTAATCCAGGTCATTGACCTGTCTTGAGTTTTCGAATGTACATTTTTACTCGTGTTTGGCAAAATTGGATTCGAAAATTGTCCTGGTCTTTCCTGTGTCTGTGTTCCTCCTCCAGGAGCAGTTTAATTCCATAAAAATCTTTCTGTTGTATAAAAAATAGCACTTTCTTCTAAATTTTGAAATCAGGTTTCAATAAAACTGCAGTGTGATATTGATGTTGAACAAAGCAATAAGTATTTTGGAAGCCAGGGTGGAGAGTGTTGTTGGTATTGATTGCGTGACAGGCTCAATAAATGAATATCGTGAACCTGTGGATTTTCTTTCTTTGTTTTACATTCTGCACAATTAGTTCTTCGATGGTATTAATTAATTACTTGGACAGCAAGCATCAGGACAGGACTTCAGCAGACTGCCTTCATTTCCCATTCAAAATAGCCCAGCAACTGGATGGAAAGTATCTGTAGCCTGTCTCTAAAACGCAATGCCTATTACCGGTATGCCACACATAAATATACATGTACATTGTATAAGGTTCTTTGATATAATTTTATGGTTACAAGTAATGTACATATTTGCTCAAAGATGGCAGCACTATCTATCAAACAATGTATGGCACTTGTGTGGTGCAATCTTGATTCAAGTCATAATAAATCCCTTCTGCAACTGCTTGTGACAACGTGCAAATTGCACTCAGACCAGGTTCTATTAGTTCTGTAGGTAAGGAAGGTATCATAGGTAGATGTAGTTTATGTGTTGCAACTGTTAAATTCACTGGTATTGACTGTTTACCACCACCTGCAGAAACCAGGAAATAACGAGTTATCTATGTCAAGGCTTGCACAGTGTTACCTTTGGCCTACTGTCATGACTGTCTGTTTCTCTTGAAAGTTGACTGTGCTCAACTCTGGCACAACTATGGCGCGCTGGTGATTGTCGACTCGGAACTGGCATGACTGGCCCAATTTGACTGACCTGTCCCTTGGCCCAAGGCCTTGCCCTTCAGTTGACAGATCTCACATGCAAAGAGGCCTTTTGTAACTTCTCCATCTCATCCTCCCACAGCAGGGCTTTGGTCTCGTTCCTCTTCATACACTTGTGTGAGTGGATGAAGAGGAGCGATGTGAAAACCCCTACTGTGGGAGGATGCCTCCGTCTGAGAGGGCCTGTGTTCTATCAAGAATTTTCTTATTTTCTAGATCTAGCCCAAGGCTTAGCATCATGGACGAAGCTGAGGGTCTTGAAATTCTCATTCAGCAGCGAACTCGGCGGCAGAGGTTGATGCGGATGATATCAAGGGGGCGCCCTGCAGATGATGCCAAGCAGCACGATATCGTGGATGAACGACCATCCATTGATGATGACGTTTCAACAGGTGATGAAGAATACTTTTCGGCAGAGGAAGGCAGCGAGATCAGTGACGATGATGTGGAAGAGATTGAGTCTGATTCAGAAGAGGAGCCAATTAATCTTAGCGAGAGAAAAAAGCCATCAAAAAGAAAACGAAAACGCTTAAAAGAACTTTTGAAATCACTGAATGATGACGACGAGGATGCAAAAACAGAAACCTTTAGTTTAGTAGATTTCTTTTCCATGGATTATAGAAGTAGACTACCTACAGAAAGTGATCTGGAAACGGGTGTGACTTCTTGTGTGAATAGACAAGTTCCATCATTGGTTGCACTTTGTTTGGAATGCTGCCAGAATACGGAGCTGATGCGAGAGAATCTGCCACCGGGAATCAGGCGTCTAATGTCCGTGTTTCGATACGAGGAATCACTGCGACATTTACAGATTGACTGGTCTTATCGCTGTCTCGGGCAGTTGGAGAGGTGTTTACATCTGGCACCTTGTCGAGAGAAATTAGAGAAAGACGGAATTTGTTCTCAGATTTGTTGGGTCAGAGATCTGAAACACGCTGCAATGGAAGTTGGTTGGGGATGGCAGCGTAATCTCAACCAGAATGTACCAAGTAAAGTCAACATCTTTCCAGTGGTATGGCCTATCATTTTGCAAGAGAAATATGCACAGGTGAACTATGCACAGACGAGCCAGATACCTCATAATCATGATGATCTTTATGCCAGTACAGGTCTGGAAGGTAAGATGACACATCCGTATTCTCTAGATTCACCCTGGAAAATTCTTCTTCCAGGACACCACACGAGAATCCCCTGGAAACCAGATCTTCCTACTAGAGTTCCCTGGAAGATAAATTTTCTGGGGCATCTCATCAGAATCCCCTGGAAGATACATTTATGGGACACCTCACTGAGAATCCCCTGGAAGAGACATTTTGTAGGACATCACAGTAGAATCTCCTGGAAGGCACATCTTCTAGGATGCCTTACTGGAATCCCCTGGAAGAATCTTGTGGGACACCTCACTGGAAAGAATTAAATTCTGTCCCAAATACAGTGTGTAGCGGCTTTTTATTCACTTTGACTTCTTTAAATAGGACATCTCTCAGGAATAGTATTTGAATGTTCTACATGCAGGACAGGTGGCATTATGTAATGCTGAGTGAATCCTTTTTCCAGTTGTGTCCAATATGATTGATCTGATGCTACCAGTGACTGTGAGGTCACCAAAATGGCGGAAGAAGAATTATGATGACGATGAAAACTTGGCAACTTCCATCAGGAAAATACGGCAGAATTTACAAAAAAGGTACAGTATTGAATTAGAAAGGCTGTGGGCCTTCTGAGTCTCAAGATCGAGTTAATTGTTTGGCAATGAAAGGATTGACCTCAGAATGGTTACTTCTTGTGTAATGATGGTTTTGCATCTTCAATTATACCGGAACTGCGGTAGATTTAGGACCCGAGTGGTGTTAGGCCGCGTGCCTAACATCCGGACTTTTGGCTTGATGGAAGAATGCCTGGCTTACACACAGGAGATCCAGGTTCGATTCCCGGTGCAGTCTGCAACAATACCTTACAAAGAGTGGCTCCAATTTGCTTTTTCGCTTTCAGACATCCAAAGTACACAGGGTACATGTTTGACCTGGCCTTGGGTTATGCCTTTTGGGCGAGAGGAGATCTGGCGTATGCTGAACAGGCATTCCGTAAACATCTCTCTAGAAAAGGGGCCGACAGCATCTACGGCAATGGTAAGAAATACAAAAAAATTTCAAGGAACTAAATGTGCGATTTGGAGAGATTCAATCTCAGCTCTTTATTCAGTATCAATTCAGAGTTGCTGTCAGTGGTGTCTCTCTCAATGATATTGGTTGCAAATACTATACTGCTTTTATTTTCAGAGCACCATAAATCTCTGGTCAGAAATGAGGTTGGGCGGATGTTCATGATGTTCGGAGACCTAGTCAAGGCATCACAATATTACCTCGAGGCTGTTTCTGGTGGCAAAGACCATGAGGAAGATGACGATGAGGAGGATCCACTCCAGAAACAGGCTTTTAGTCAGGCATTGACGCTGATAGCAACACAGACAGACACAGGGTAAGGGACCCCTTCAAATGTTGTCTCAAAATATCTAGTTTGTGATCACTGTATCATCAAGCCTGACTCTCCCTGCACCTGTCTATTTTCTGTTGCAGTTTGCTTACAGCCAGCAAGGCACAAGAGTCTGCCGCTGCGTGGTCTGCTTTGTTTCAACGCAAGGATTCATTTATTGACAATATTGGCTCATTGGCTGCTGAATCAGCTGTAAGGATCTATGGTGGACATATAATAGGTAAGACCTCTGTATCTAGTGTGAAGAGTGCATCAAACCAGATTACCAAAGATAGGCCTATCAAGTTTGTTTCTACATAAGCTCAGTGTCATCAGTCAAGAAGTCAGCAATCGAATCCTACCCAGTTTTTTAGCGGTGTAGGCCTACAGAACACCGGGATGATTAGGGTCAATTATAAGGGGAAGAAATGTGATGTCTGTCATTTTCATTGCTTATCAGATCATAGACTCACCTCCAGATGGCATCGAGATGTCTTGGAGCGTCTTCACCGCCTGAGCATGTTTTCATCCACTGCACGACTTGCGATGTCCCTGGTGCATGCTATGCTTGGTGAAGAAGTTGAGAGCAAAGAATTGTACACCAACTATATCAGGTAAGTGGGATACCTTCAAAGTAGTGTTCAGAGTTGGCCTTTATGAGGCTATTGTCTTTCTTTCAAGAGCACAAAAGTGGTGGATTTCCTGGTTATTAATCTTAATCTTATTAATCTTCCATTTTCTTTTCATTCTCAGCGCTGCCGGTGTCATGTTTTACGAGCCAGAGAAGACAGAGTATCAATCCAAGTATCTGTTATCTGCAGTTCTTGACCAGGTGAAGGACCATCCGAGACCAATTCAACCAATAAAGTTGCTCTGGAGGACGCAGCTTTGCTACCCGAGCTTTAGTTATCAGAAGGATGAATGTCATTATCATAGGTAGGTTATAAACATTGATTGTAGGACTGCCTATGTTGGTGACTGTGAAGGTGTCCTAGTGATGGACATCCCCTTCCCGAATTCGTCGTCTGGTGGGGTACCTCCTTACCCTGTTGAATGGAGTTCTTACACACTGTCCTTAAATCCAGATTATTTTGATTTCAGCAAACCAACAGATGACTGTTCAGTACCTCTCAACCTTCGCTTGTCAGAAGAAGGGTATCTGACCGGGGATATGGCGATGTGCATTCCTCCCATTCGGAGTGTAAATCTGGACCCTTACACAGGGTGAGCAATGAATAAGAATCCAGCTTGGCTTTTCATCCCGACAGAGCGGCCCTGCGAGTGGTGCAAAATTTGTTGAATTCTAACACCATGTCTGGCTTTTTGTATGGTACCGATACCCTACTCACATTTGACACATGAGTTTAATTGAAACAAGCAGGCACTATCAGACCCTTGAAAATTATTGCCAAGTATAAATCATACTACCATATCATTTGGGTGTTTATTTCTAGGGGACTTTGCTTGCCACACGTACCCCTAAGAACAAATCCTTGGAAAGATCTCACCGTCCACCAGCCAGTGCATCTGGAATTAGGTTCCCATCGAGGTAAGCTACAAGTACGGTACACAAGTTCATGAGGTTATACCAGTACCAAAGTTTCAGGTAGATTCATGTTTAGTCCGCCACTACACCAATTTTTTTTGTGGAAATTGCCTAGTTCTGATCTTCATATGTTGTTTTTCAGAGACATTCCGAGCTCCTAGGATTCTGCGAGTGATGGACAATGATGTTTGCATTGTCGACTTCTGTATTGCCGCAGATGTGAACGGTTGTCAGTCAGCATCTTTGACATGGATCAGTTCAGATGGGATGAGGATGACCCTTGACTTGAAGAAAATGATCCGGATGAAAGCAAAAAAGGTACGATACTGGTACCGGTATATCACAAGCAGATAGCAAGAGGTTGACTCCTCTGTGATTTTGACCGTATTTCTAGAATATTCATTGGTTACGCTAACTTCTTTTCCTTACCGGTACTGGAAAGTCGTCACCTGAATGTAGGCACTTTTGCCTGTAATTTAGCTAGTACCGGTAGCTGAGATAGGTTTATGTACCAGCACTCTGTGATCCTGAACCAATTCTTTTTCAGGAAATGGAATTGTCGTTGGAAACAAACCGTGAGAAGGAGGGTAATGAGTGGGTCAATGAAAGGTTGGACATTGTCAACATGTTCTGGGAACGAGGATTGATGATGAGCTTTGCTGTATGTACATATAGACTGGATGAAACACGTTGTCATTTTTAGGTTCTCAAAGATTACCGTAGGTACTTAATATTTGAAAATTGTGAGCAAATGGGTCAAATAGCAAGTTGTGGAGCCTCGCCCGATTCCTGCCTTCTTGTTCAGCATTACGATACTTCCATTTGCCATAGCTTTCATTGACAGTGTACAATTTGTCACTCTCAACTTCAGCAAATCAAAACGTATGTTGATCACCTCAAGAGGAAGAAAAAGTGGGAGGCGGACCGAAAGGAAAGGGACCATCAGGCAAAACAGAACAAGCGGACAAGCAAACTCGGGCCAAAACCAACAATTCAGTTGCAGAACTTTAGTCTCCTGCTCGATGTATTCTACACCTTTGGCCAGACAGTCATTCTCCAGTTCAAACCCGATGCCTCTTGCACGTATAAAGACCACAGCCCATTGCTTGTTGTGAGTTTCATATCATTTCTCCATTCATTTGCTGAATATGTGATTGACTCCTCATTGATTGGGCCTGGAATCTTTAATGTAGTACATATTTGTCGCTGGTTGAATAATACATGTACAGTCTTGTTCGTATTAATATCAACACCTTATATCTCAAATATCTCATAAACCATCAAACCAATTTAAATGAGGTTTTCTGCATAAAGTCAGAAATCTTGTTGACTACAACTGGGCATCAGTGTTTTTGCACAAGATTCACTTCTTCATTGCGTAATCTGTCGTTGAAAAAAGGTCCAAAAAAAACTTTTTTGTTTCTGGATTTTTCACCAAAATTCCTTTGCTAGAATGAAGTTATGCCAAAATAAAGGTGATTTAGCAAGTTACTGTCAAAATCGGCCATTTAGTTTTTGAAAAATTGACGTTTTTGTAAAGCTATATCAACACCACTTGTCTTCCACTGCCAACAACTTATGAGACGGTCCCTACATAATAATGCAAACCATACTTCATGTCCCTTGTGTAGGCCGTCAGTGCATACAAAATCCATAGATCTATAGAACAGCGCTGAGTCCTATGTGGCAAAAGTGTTACATAATAATTTTTCAAGTGTGTGGAGGCTTTAGTGACCAATTCATGCACTGGTTAACTTCAAACAAAGATGACAAAGGCTACTAAGTTCTTTCTCAATGCCTGTTACTTTTTGCAATACAATGTCATGAATAACCAGTACTGGTCACAACATTTATCTCTGCCTATACAGTGACCCATGCATGGTGTATGGTTTGCATTATTATGTAGGGGCCGTCTCATAAGTTGTTGGTAGTGGAACACAAGTGGTGTTGATATAGCTTTACAAAAACGTCAATTTCTCAAAAACTAAACGACGTATTTTGACAGTAACTTGCTAAATCACCTTTATTTTGGCATAACTTCATTCTGGCCAAGGAATTTTGGTGAAAAATCCAGAAACAAAAAAGTTTTTTTTTGGACCTTTTTTCAATGACAGATTACGCAATGAAGAAGTGAATCTTGTGCAAAAACATTGATGCCCAGTTGTAGTCAACAAGATTTCTGACCTTATGCAGAAAACCGCATTTAAATTGGTTTGGTGGTTTATGAGATATTTGAGATAATAGGTGTTGATATTAATACGAACAAGACTGTACATGTATGAGGTACGGTAGAGCACTTTGCTAAATCCAAAATTTGGGGCTTTCAGGTTGTGAACTGCCGCAGCATCGATACATTCAAAGCAGCCAGAATTTACTCCAACATACTACAGTTGACAGCAGATTTTAAGTGGTCCAATAAATCACTTGTCACGACAAGCCCATTACTGCCTCAGGAAGGTCACACACAGACATCACGTTTTCCTCATGCAGAGATCTTCATTATAGGAAGTAATCAGAATAAAGCTGCATGTATGAGGTTTGTTGTTATGTTTATCAATATCTTTATAATGCAGGCACTTCAAATGAAAGCCCACAAGAATTAACCAGAGGAAGTTGTTATCCTGAATTCTGTGCACCACACAAGATCTCAACGCCATCATTGGAAGGGAAACAAATAAAGCAGGGATCTAAGGAATATTCTCAATTGTTTTTCAGTCTCTTTGATGCAGATGGTAACCACACCACAAATCCTACATGCGAAAATGACCATCGAATGTACTATATCATCGGCAGGCATTACTATTCCATCAGGCAGAACGGAGAGGAGTAAGCATTGAAAAAGTTTTAATTTATTTGACGTAGAGATGCATCTCACTTTTTGCAGATTCGGTAGTTTGGAATATCCCCAAGGGAGTTCGGCTTCTCAGGGAAGATTTTTGGTAGTAGGCATAATTTCTTTGCCATATCCTTAGATGATGATATTTTACAATTCTTCGCTATTTTTTCCAGCACTGGTATACAGAAGATGGATTGGGATTATTCGGATAAAAGTGAGGCTGAGTTCCGTTCTGTTGCAGCCGTTTCTGCTGTACATCAAGTTGAAGACATCTTCGTCATTGAGATGGCACTGGGTATTTGTCTCATGAACCCATTGTCCATGGAATTCTTCACGTTGAACAAATGCATAGAGTAAGTTGACAAAACTCGACCTGGTAAATAAAATGAACTTACATAAAACAGACTTTTCCATATAGTAGGCTCCTTATATGAAAGTACAACTCAAACATCTTACCTGAAAGTTTCTCACCCGTTCTTCAGTTCCTTGCACTACTCCCTTGAATCTGAGTCAACAATAATCATGGGAGAAAACCTCAAGGTCACAACCTTCACAAGCAGACGGATGAAGAGTGGGACCAGGCACCAAGGAGAGGTGGTCCAGATTGCACTTGGTCTGAAAGAACTAGTCCTTTTGCTCGAAGTGCCATTTGATGGAATGAGGTGAGTGAAATGTTTCAGCACACGCATTGCTCCTTCAGACAAGTTGAATCTGATGCTGGGGATCTAGTTTTCCAGAATTTTTGGTAACAAATGTTGGGTATTGAAAGTACCAGTATACAATGAAAATTGATTTCTGTACTTCCTCTGTGTTATTTCAGCTGCCAGTATGCAGATCATGTTGACATTGTTCTACAAGTTGCCGTCCCTGGAGTGCCAAGAGAAATATGCCTCATTTCCTATGAAGGTGGGTCTGAGAAACGAATCTTTGAACTTTGGTGAAAGCTTTTGAAATGACACTCCTAATGTACCGGTACACTTGAGAGAGGTGTATTTACTAAGAGCTATGGCTTCATTTGGTATGCTGAAACACTCTTGCTGATGCTTTCAGTGCAAAAACATGATATGAAACCAAATTTACATTTTCATTTCGATTTTCAGCTGGTTTTATTGTTGCTGCCTCATTAGAGGAGGACCTCGATGCTGAGACAGACTTCCGAAATCACCTCTACCAATTCAGCCCTGATGGTCGACTGATGGGGATCTTGCCATTCCTTGGAAAAGGACCTCATCGATTCACACCGATCTATCTGGAGGAGA
>NMRB01001473.1:64248-90725 GCA_002633025.1 Notospermus geniculatus
CTTCAGAAATAATGGATTACAGAGGAGAGGAAGGAAAACTTTCATCCTGTACGCCAGGGCGGAGTTCACTTTACGTCAGTGAACTCCCCATTGATATCATTATGATCCATGCATCTTGATATGCAAGTGAGAGACCAACAATCGAAGCAACCGTGACCTTGGAAAAACTCAGAGGTCAAGGTCAGTGCCTGGTATTCAGGTCAAGGTCAAACCTTCCCTGAAAGACCAGGTCGAGGCCTGGTGTAATGGGCTCGATTATAATTCATGTCCTATGGATAGGTGGCACTGTAATTCATTCAGTAGGAGCTGGTTAGGTAATGAATGAACCTTAGTGGTGTGAGTACTACTGAGGATGGATATCCTCGCAGAGGATACAGACTTTATCATGTGATCGCAGTTGTAAGAAAAAATATCAAAATGGAAATAATCATTATTCCTTGTACAGTTTGTGACTTGTTTATGATATCTGATGCTCTGTCTCACTTCGATGTAGATAATGTCGAGAGCAGGGTGTCCTTAATGTACCTGTTTTCACATTTATTGTGTAATAGTCTTTGGAGGACTGTTTGCAGTTCTTTTAGGGATTCGTTGGAGCTACTGGTCATAGCTTCATGATAACTACATCAAGTAGGTAACAGAATTTTTTATTCCAGGTTAGAGTGTGTGTTGAATGAATTCATAGTCTGCTTGATGTATTAACTGAAAAATTTCCTGGGATGGTGTAATGGTGTTGCACATACACAGATTTGAATTTGTGTATGATGAAGTTGTAATGCCCTAGGCCCTGTTGTTCAAAATGCCAGTAGTATTCTCCTAACTTGGCATTAATGCTATTGCGCATTATCTCCTGGAATTGAATGGCAAAGCATTCATGACAAAATGGTGAATATCCTGCCGCTGTTCTAGCCTCATTGGAAAATATTTCGAAATTTCCTGTTAGTGTTATCAGACCAACAGATCTTACAGGCCTACACAAACTTCTCCAACATGATTTGATCATCAGCCCGTTCACTGCCAAGGCCAATTTTGTTGAAAAATGAAAATATTTCAAAATGCTTGAAAGGGACCTGAGACCTGTCACAAAGGTACTCCTTGGAAAAATCGGAGGGAGCGCTTTCCAATGTTGACCAATGCGAACAAGTTGATGTTGGTTTTAAGGATTTACAATGTAGGAAGTTCATCCATTTCAGCGAAAATGCAGCTGGCAGTGAAAGGGTTAAACCATTGCCACTGTATCCTTGTTCGATGAGATACAAGTGATCTTAGTCTTTACCAGCCGCGACGGCCACTACAGCCACTTGTAGGTGCCGTGGTATTGGTTATCCAGACGTACATTTTCCCATACCTCACCAAATCAACCGGATGAATCCTCAATTATTGGAAACCATTGACCTGATGGTTCGGTCAAATCCTCTAATGTATCCGTCAGCATCACGACCAGTGCGGGTAGCAATACGTATTGGATTTTCACTCTGCTTGCAGCACCTGACCCACTCAGGCCAGGAACCTGTCATTGATAGCCATGGTATTGTTGTCCCTACCTTTGGGGGGGGGGACAATTTACTGAATTACTCTAAAGTAGTCAGTGCATGTAAGCAAAGGTTCTTACATGTACATGTAACTTGATAAGCCTCGAGTTCAGGGCACTTGAACAATTTCTCTTTTGCTGCCTTGGTCTTGGACGTTTCCATGCTTGCAGTTGAGTTTTATGGACATCAATGATTATACATTGCGTGGGAAAATGTATGTAATTTTGTTGTTAGTTTGTGAGTGGTTATATTCATTTTATCTGCCAAGTTGTATTTTTTTAGAGTAAAAAATCTTCAGTATTGAATCTGTACCCTTTATGTTGCCTACAAACCTTGCCTTAATATTTCAAGGCTGGGATGAAAAGTATGCGTAAAAGTTCAGTGATCGAATTGTCAGATCAAGAAAAGTTGTCATGAAAAGTAGGCCTACATGTACTGTACTGAAGGTCTCTATCAGTGTGACATTCTTTGGTTGCAGGCTTTCGAGTCTGGGGGGAAATTACCTGGTATTTATGTGTTGATCTTACATGTTCAGGAAGGATTGCTTCCTTGATAATGGTAGTCTTGATGTGCCTGATTCTACAGGTGCCAAACGCGAAGGAGCAGTCGTACTCTTAAGGCCAATTTACACGATAGGATTTTTACATCCGATCGTCCGATCCGACATGATAGTACGTCCAGATCGGTTCGTGTAAGCTGCACATATGACAAAATTTCATGGCCTTTGCGACGTCAGATGCACAAGACGGATGTTCTATTTTCTTCCGATGTCAGATGACGGACACATGAACTCGGCCAATGAACTTGGGTGCATTGGAGGTCATGTACTTGGCGCGCTTGACGAAGAATGAGTCTGTCCGTATTAACGGATGAATAAATCGGACCGTGTATAAATCAAACAAAATCGCGTCCGTCTTGGACGTGTGTCCAAATTGCTTCGTGTAAATTGGCCTTTAGGCTATGTTTTGGCATGTCGGGCGGTTTTGGCTCAGAGGTCAATAGATCGTGCTCATTACACATCAAAGAAGAAGTGTAGAAAAGCGTGCTCACTGTTATGAAGTTAGGTCCAAAGCTGTTGTGGAAAGATCAGAAGTTTTTGACAATCATACTTTTGGTGGCCTTACTGCCAATTGGATTTGATTTCATTACAGAATGACAGTCTGATATCCTCCCTCCCTGAGCCTTGAATCGTGCATTGATTCTTCAAATCAGTGATTACGCCAGTCTCTGGCTGGGCTTCACGTGTGGGTTCAGCCAGTCAGATAATTTACTTGGCCTGGCCCCAGATTCTAAGTATTGATAAGGCCTGCCAAATGTTATTCTTTGCCTAGTCTTTGAATATGATTTTATGAAACAAACCATGATAAATTTCTTAGTGGGGTCAAGCATTTTCTACATTAATTGTCATTTCTGTGATTCATGTTTCACGCCATTTATCCAAGGGTCCAGTGAGAAAAAGTGCCAGCTTGTTCATGATTCTGTTCTGGTTCATGAAAATATGATATTTCTTTTTTTCTTGGGTCTTCAACGAATCGTAAGAAGCGTGCTACATTGTCAGATGATCATCCACAATTAAGGATATTGACAGTGTTCTAAAAATATTGCAACAAATTTGTTCATATTAGTAATTTTATTATTCCTGGGTTTCAGCCCAGTTCAGGAAAAAACCAAAGAGATGTACATACTCTGTAGATAAATTATATATTAGATTTGGAATATGACAGAAATGAGAAAGAAATGGGTGGGATTTTTGGGCGGGAATTGCAAACGGGTTGTCTCCAGAAAGTCGATGAATGGTCATGAAGGCACAGATGGCCTCCAAATATGAGAACAAGTACATTACATTTCGGCAAAATACTTAATTTAATGTCTTCATGGCATACATCCAAAACATACATACTCCTGTATGCACCTGTATAAAAGACAAAAACACTGCTCACATTGTCTGTTTGCATGACCTATATGGCTTGGTCATCTGCTGGTAACAGTGACCTATTTTCAGATGGAGACTACAGGCAGTGCCACCTTGCAGTGAGATGAGGAACTCGAGTACATGGGCGGATCACGTACATTAATTTTCCGATTTTGTGGACAAGCTGGCCTGTCTATGAATCTTCTGTATGCGAAAATGTTGGTAGCTCTTTGCAGAAATCAGTTTCTGTGCTCATTGGGTCGTTCCAAAGCTCAGTCATTGGGTATTGTATACCTTGGTAATGGCCAAGATTACTGTGCTGAAAACAGCAAGGGATCTACCCTCTGAATAAGTCACTGTGCCTGAAATATGGATGATGCAATGACTCCATTACTTTATTATTACCATGATGATTTTCAGGCTTAACATTATTCAGACAGAGATATCACGACTGTGCTGTAGCCTAACCTTTTCTATTCTAGTTTTTCAGGAACTGTCTGCAACTTGATTTTTCACTGGGGATGTTGGATATGTTGGAAATGGGTTGGCTTGCATTCAAACATTGTTGGATGTTGGACATCGTCAGCTGAACGGCAGGCCTCTGGGTCTCTTGTTTTGGCAAGTGGGTCGACTCAGTGTTGTCTTACTCGTAAGATTGTGAAAAGTCACTGAGGTTATTATTTGTTGCTAAAAGTCAAAAGATTCTCGTAAAAAGTTCAATGATGATGGTCATTTTTATGGAGTTTTCAATTAATTTATTGCTGTGTGTCCATTTCTGGTAATAGTGTTGGTCTTGGTGGTACAAAAAATGTCTGATCGGGACGTCGAGTTTTGTAAATCTCTTTAGATGTGCAGCAAATGATGGCTGTACGCCCTTTACTCAGAGTGGACTCTTTCAGTTGAATACTGGGAGCAGTCCACCCGTAGTTTGAAGGGTGGGTGGGTTGTTTGCTTCACAGCAGTTGCCAGGGTTCAAGCTCAAGAATTGAAGTCGATGGTCTGGTTCATTTTCTTTGCTGTTACAACATGATGCTTTGCTGCTGTGGTGATTTGTGACCATCTCTGAGAAAACCTAGTCAAAAGTCGCCGGGGAGTGACATAGGCCTTGACCATACCTGATCTTTGTTGCACAATCGATAAGGCTTTATTTGCCACCAACAGACCGGTGTTTTTTCATTGTGATGACACTCTAAATGAACGTATTAACCTTGTGGTGTTCAGCGACATTCACCGGGTTTCCTGAGAGATGGTCACATTTGCAGCCTACATCATGTCACACGCATGGTCAGGCCTGTGGATACCTCTGGGATTAACAAAATACCAAGGTGTCACAATTATGGAGGTTGGATGCAGACAAAACCGGAATTGGTTTCATTGTTCTGAAGAGGTGTCTGAGGGAGAGGTTCTGCTTTGTCAGTGAAGACGGTATCATCAATAAGTGCAGTCGGTGCTGAAATGCTGTCTGATGGGCCTACCGGTTACTGATGTCAAAATGAATTTAAATCCTGACATACTGAGGGTGGGGTTAGCTGTAAATCTTGACGATGTATGAAATAAGTGTAAATATTATGCATGTTTTAAAACATGGTCTGACTCTCTGGGTGTATATTGCATAGGTATACTAAATAGTCATGGTACAATAGCGTCTTTCTACTCTCGTAGTGGGGCAATTTTTGTAACCCCTACTCCCTCTCTTCACCAGCACGTAGGTAGTTATCTTCCCCGAAATAAGAAATTACCTGCCTACCACTGTATCAAACCCCAATTTTCATCTGACCTTGTTTTATTCATTTCAATAATTGGGTAAATTTGTTGGTTTTTTTCAACAAGAACCAGGATGCTTTGTGCAATTTAGCCCGATTGAGATTTGATTGCTTTCATTACCGCATTCTGTTGATTAGAAATTCGATACAAAACATTGGCGATTGTTTTGATCTGAACAAGTGCTCCAAGGAGAAGCACAAAGAGCGTCTCTCTTCTCCAGTCACAGACACACGAGATAAGGGTGTAGCCAGGATTTGAACTCATAGTCTGATGGGAAACGAGTGTCTGTTTCTGACTGTTGATGCTGACCTTTGCGTATCACATACCCGGTAATCCATCATGAAGTCATGTAATGACTTCGTTAACGAGTGTTGTCATCGTTATCATATCACATGACAGATGATCACTGAGTCTTCATGTTGTCTTCATTTGAACGAGGTTATAATGGGTGCAAAGCCATCTGCGTAACAATTTGAAAGATAATCCAATTGTCTGAAAAGTTCAATTTCACATCAGATCTCATCTGGTTGGTGTGTTATATCACAGTTGGCCAGCTTGCAAATTGAGACATTTTTATGTCAAATTAGGTGGTGTTGGCAGGAAGGTGTGAAGATCATTTTCCTGGTGTGCGGAGTCCATTCCATTTGTCGCGACCATGCTGTGGTGGACAGCATGTGTGACCACTATGATGTGGGCTACCAATGGAGGATCGTATTCATAGGGTGGATCAACATACAAAGGCAAGGTTGATCTGAGATGGACCCTTGCTCCTTTCCATTTTATGTAGTTTTGACTTAGATTCATTTATGTGCTGCAACATTTTTTTTCCATTTCACCAGAGCTGGTACTTACTTTATGCTTAACATGATCAAATTTGCCTACCAGTTCTAATTCATGCAGTTTAATTCATGACCAATTTGAACAAGTTGAGTCGAGATGAACAGAATGGTAGGGAATGGTTTTCATTACAATCAAAAAATGAAATGGTCCATGGACCATGTGCTCACCGGGTTGGACATAATAGTCCAATGACAGAGGGAGGTACATATCAGTTATGAGCAATCTCGTTCAAGTCATTCCCAGGTAGGACTTCGATGATTTTGGGGTTATGCCACCTAGCGGCCATATTGGATGTCTGATCGGTCCGGAAATTCACATGCACATAAAGGTCATCTGCAGGGGACCACATAGCACATTGGAACGCTTTGGGTCAAGTCGTTCCTGAGTTACAGCACTTTGATGATTTTCGGGTTACGCCACCTGGCGGCCATATTGGATGCCCGATCAGGCCGAAACGTCAGATGGACATAAAGGTCATCTGCAGGGAGCCACACAGCACATTGGAGCGCTTTGGGTTAAGGCGTTCCTGAGTTACCGCACTTTGATGATTTTTGGGTTACGCCACCTGGTGGCCTTGTTTGAATTCAAATCAGGCCGAAATTTGACGTGCATGTAAAGGTCATCTAGAGGGAGGTAAATATCAAATTTGAGCACTCTGCATCAAGCCGTTCCCGAGTAATAGCACTTACTTGATTTTCAGGTTACGCCACCTGGCGGCCATACTGGATGTCCAATCGGGCCGAAACTTGGTATTTTTAAAGGTACCCCTCCAATGCATGTTTATGCAAAATATGAAGTCACTCAGTGAAATAATGACAAACTGGGGCAGGTTCGTCACTTTTGTCGAACTTTGACCTCTGTGACCTAGAAAAGTAGGTCAAATCAAAAACCCGTTATATATGTTATGTATCCTTATTAGATACACCTATGATAAAAATTTGGAGAAGATCCATTCATTAGTTCAGGAGTTATTGCACTTTTTGTGTTTTTGGTTTCCGCCACCTGGTGGCCAAGCTGAGAGTCGAATCGAACCGAAACTTGGTGTCATAGGTCATCTGACCTAGGGGTACATATGTACCAAGTTTCAGATCAATAGCTCCAGCGGTTACAAAACGTGCCCTGCTAACGGACAACGACGACGACGGACGACGACGGACACACCACCATCGCAATAGCTCACCCCGGTGAGCTAATGATCGCTTATGAATTTTTGATAAATCAGTAGGGCATTTCTTAAGGATGAAAGTGTATGAGAGCGAAGGCAAGTTTTAAGTAAATTTTAATGAAATAAACTGGGGCCAATTTTTTCTGTTGTCCGGCCCTTCTTTGGAGGAAGTGCTTCTGTCCAAACTTGTACCAGTACAGGATTCAGGATTGCCTGTAGTGTTGTTCTGGAATTAGTCATGGTGAAGCTACAACTTTGTTTTGTTTCTGTTGGTTGCAATACAGTGGATGAATTATAAGAGAACGTATGTTTATTACATTATAGTTTATATTATCTTTGTTGTAGATGATCCTCCGTCAGTATTTCATTTATACAATTATTCGATTTCTGTTTTACACTCAGTTGCCTGGGGTGATTGTTGGAAAATCCAGAATGAGTCTTATTTTAGATTGGTACGAATGAAGCGGTGTGTTGAAAAAGGGGTGTAATGATGGAGTATCTGTTGTGGGGCACTAAAATGCAGAAATTTGAGGTGATAATTTAAGGTGTACGTGTAGACATGACATTCTCCCTGTAGGAGAAGTCTAAAAATTCAAAAATGCTGATTCAGCCAGATATGCGATTGGAGGTTGTATTAGTTTTAAGGGTCAATGATTTTAGTAAATATATCTTTATACTGCGTTTTACTTAATTTCTGGAAATTTCAGCCATTATCCCTGAGGTTTTTTAGCATTAACTCCTGTTGAATGAGGAGAATTTTTAGAATGCTTTAATGATAAATGGGTCATTTACAAATTCAATTCAACGGACCCGTGGTGAACATCCTCGGTTTCACCGATTTTAGTTCTTCAGGACAATAATTACATTATTATTATAGTGGCATTCATCTTCTGTTTGTGACACTTTCTGTACAGTATTGTTTTTAAACTGCACAAGTTTAGACACACGCTTCAGAAAAGTTCATTGCCTGCAGCCAGTTATCAAGAATCACTGATACAGATACCATTCTTCTCATCACCTGTACAAAGATGGATGGTTTTGCCGAGTGCAACATGATCAGTAGAAATTCTAAGTCGTCATCGATTCATTCTATTGTCAGATGAAAATCAATCTGTCTCATTTCCACGTTATCTTGATTTTATTTCTGTATCTTAGAGTTTCATGCCAGATTTCTGGATTCCTTTGCGTTGTCGAAATTTCTGTGAGATTTTAGCATAATAACTCCAGCGTTAATTTGTCAATGGATTACGCAAGACTTGCCATGGGGTGAACTCAGACAGCTATATCTGGGATGGGACAGCCTGTACTGATTTTAGGCCAGGCCGTGGTGGTAACTGTGTCCTTTCACATGCTGACATAGGACTGCAAAACGAAATTGGAGTCAAAGTTAATCAGCTTAATGTGCTCAGAATGGAGGAGCCATTATATGACCTTGGCCTTAGTGTATGACCTTGACCCCAAATGAACTTGCCTGTTTGGTTAAAGTTGTTTTGTATGAACCATGTCGGGTAGAATGGAATCTTTCTCTAGCTTTCCTTTATCTGGCTGACATACCGCATGCATGTGCCAGACGCCGTAAGATGAGGAATGGCTGAAGTGACAATGAACTTCTTGACATTCTTACACGTAGTAGGTCATATACATGTAGAACTGTTGTGCATCTGATACATGTAGGCCTTCATGGCCATGGTCTGGTGACAAGTAAAGGAAATCTTTGGTGTTCTGAACAACCACCAGACACCTTGAAACATACATGTAACTGTATGCGAAGCTGACTTTTACCGGTAACCCTTTTCAGTTCTGCATCGTCTCGGCGGCATATACAGTACTTGAATCTTAAATATCTGTTGAGAGCTTGGTTCATATTCGCTATGGCCAATTAGTGAAAACTGGAGTCGGGAATACTGTACATTTTACTTACAGTATGCAATACCATTGGTAATAATAGTTCATACAAACAGATGTATGAAATTCTCCAATGGTAGTGCATGTCACCCTGACTGGATCCATTACTACTTAGCATCAGTTGTGCGTATGTCAACTAGTCTTGGTTCAAGTAAGAGTGAACTTTTGTTTCATATTGTAGTCTTGCACTGAGTAACAAGAGGCTTCATTAAGCTCTCCAGGACACATTGATTCCTAGACACAAGTCACTTGTAAACATAACTGTGAATAATAAAGAATATTGAAATGGTATTTATATGGAATATTTAGTGTTATTCTTTAAAATCATGCAGTGTTTTTTAGTCCTAGAAACACCAAGAGCATGGGATGTCCTCAGGATAAGTTGAGGAGGTTCTGCTTTCCATACATCCAAAATGTCGTGGTTGATATTTCCCATTACTGGCTTGTTTCCATGCAATCAGCTATCAAGACAAGAATAGAGAAAGAGAACACTTGTGTAATGGAAAGTCAGCTTTATTCCCATTTGGGTTTGTAGATACATTTTCATTTCATGAAACATGTAGACCAGATCAGTATTCAAACATACATGTATAAAGGATAAGTATACATGTAGGGAGAATTTTCATGAAGTCATGGGAACCAGCACTCCAAGTCAGCTGATCTTACGATAAAAGCAATCCAATAACAATTCTCTTTGAACTATCGTTTATACCTTTTATCTCTGCTCTCATGATTGGATTTTAGTCCAAGAGCAAAGTGACCCAAAGCCTAGATATTTCAAGATGGAAATAATGGTCACACCTGTATGCCGATTTCCGTCATCAGTACAAAATGATGACAGTCAAATTAACACCAAACTTGAACAACAAGGCAGGATATTATGCTGGTTGCCATGACTTCATAGGCAATTATAGATGTATGGAAGAAGCATGAAGGTCTATACTGAAGGGAATGCAGCTCAAAATCCAACACTGAGAAATTGCAAACGCCGCATACATCACATGTAATCTTGATTAAATGCATCAATACTGGATGAGAATGTCCCATTTCAGTAATTCTGAGTGGGCGACAATTTTGTGGTACAGTTGGTTCACGTACATTGATGTTGAACGTGAGCTGAAGGTGGTGTTCATTTTGTGCAGTCCTAGCTATTCCCATCCTATCTCAAGGATGACATTCTCTGTCCTGACACTGGGCACATTCTAGAACTGCCTCATAGATATATGCACTTTACTAGAACAACTTCACCTGTTGGAAGAATGCCATGGTAACAATAGTATTTCACAACACGCAGAGAATCGCCATAAACTTGAACATTTGTGTATAAAATCAGGATTATATTTACAAACAATATTACGTTTGCCTCCGATTTGCTCACGCACCCCACATGCTTCACTCATTGCAAAAGCCCAATGTTCAAAATGTCAACAAGTTAGTAGTAGATTACAACCACTTAAACCCATCGGCTATTGAGACCAGTCAAAACAAGAGCCAGCAGAAGGCATGGAACAGTTCAAACAGATCTCAAACCCTGGATTTTAGTACAGGTACCTAAAATATGTGCAACTGCCCGCTCTCCATCTATCTGTTGGTCACCCCTTTCAAAGTTCTCATAGGTGAGGTAAATGAAAAAAGATACCTCGTCTCTGCATACATTTTCAACAAATTTCCAACAAACATTGATAAAGCCATTTAACATTGAAATATTTTGATTTTTATTATCGGATAAAGTCAGAAACTTCCTCTAATTTACCATTTGAAGGACCATTTAGAAAATAATACAAAGATAACACCCTTCTTGACATAGTTCAGGAAAAACACAGACATGTTACCGTTTGTCCCAAATCACCTCAATAAGAGATATACCGTAATGGGAATTTTGACATCAGACAACTTCTATTATAACAACTACTGTACCCAAACATTCAACAAGTAGGAATGTTAAATCTCGATTCAATTTTAGTTGATTATAAAAATAACTATAAGAGTACTACACAGGGAAATTCGAAGGTTCAGTGGACATAGTAATCTCCTGGAATACCGGTATCATATCTTTCAGATACACACCAATGGAACCAAGGAATTTTCCTACACCTGGTGAAAGGTGATTTCATCCAGTGCTCAACAAATTGGATTTTCGCTCACTTGCCCACGGGCAAGTGAGGTAAATGGATAAAGCCATTTAACATTTGTATTTTGATTTTTATTGTCGGATAAAGTCAGATAAAGTAAAGTCGGATAAAAAGTAAATTTCTGCTTGCCTGGACCAAATTGTCACTTGCCGGATGGTTTTATTTCTATATTGAATTGAAAGGTACGTTTTATTTTGGTACTTGCCCACGGACAAGTGCTCAATGACATTGAGGAGTTTTTCTGACGGTCCCGGGCAACCAATTTGTCGAGCACTGTCATCCCACCAAGACAGAAATCATAGGAGGGCTGTGCATAACATAGTTCAGATAGTCACACATCACTAAGATTCTAGTGGACAGTTAGAAATGGACAATATACATATAAATATACACATATACACAATTATCAACAACGGTAATATCTGAATAAATACCATCAAATGCATAATCATTAAATTGTGATCTCATTATTTGCCCTGGAGAAAATGCCGAGACTACATGGCAAACTCCCGCGTCATAATTTGAAATACCAAAGATTGCAGTTGGAGGCACCGAACGTTCATCCATGATTTAATTTAACAAAGACTAGGATAATAAACAGCATCTGAATCATATTCAGTAGAGGTCTGGGAGTCGACTATTCCCGAGTCCCTGAGAAATCTTACAGATCTTAACCATGAAAAAGTCTGGTGTATTTCAGGAGGATCCCTCTCCACTGCAAACACCAACGTTCAGTCCCAAATTGGTCATTTCTATCTAGTCATTCTACCACTACACTGCAATCAGGACATCCCACAATATTACTGGTGACAACGTCTCTCACTCTCAAAAGGATCTTTAGGGAAACTCCACTGAAAAATACATACATGTATATTTTATTGATATTCCACTGTGGTGTACAAATGTCCAGCACTGTTTCCCACTCTTGCCAGGCTAGGACATTTTGCTGTAAATGCAATAAGTTCCATGTACTTCGGCCGGCCACAGTGTTATATATTTTTGGTGTTTACCGGTAATCATAATACTGATGTCAAGTGACCCTTTCTCACTAGTAAGTAGTCAAACATGTGAAGAAGGGGCCCAAGAGGGCAAGACACACTATCAAATCTTGGATGAAACTACACGTAAGGTGCCAGTGAGTGAGTAAAAACTACAAGAAGACAATCACATGGGACAACAATAAACATTGTGAACCTGGGGAAATCCATGAAGCATAAAGGCTTTGATTAAGGCAAATTTTACCGGTAAGAAAATTCTCCTCACCTAAGTCAATAACACAGTAAATGGTAATTGTAATCAGATACAGATTACACAAGAAACATTTACAATTGCATATGCATTTCCCTCAATGCAGAAACAGTGGATTTCTACAATGCACAGAATCAAAATTTTATAAGGCTTAGGCCTACTTATGGATTTTTGATAAAATGCATTTCTAATGATGCATAAAATGCAATATTCTCTCAACTACGCACACATCAGACAGGTAGGATTTCACAGTACATATGGTACATCTATAGCTTCTCCTCCAAACACCCTAATAATTGCAAATTGAAAGACGTGACCGAAGCCTTCCATCTGTGAATGTGTAGGAAAAAAGCTTTTATACAGAGAAAATTAAACAATCATACAAACACACTGAGACAACAAAACATCTTTCTAAACTAGTTCATAATGGAAACAAGCTGAGATATAAGTCCTTTTCTAGCCCTGATGACACTTCAATGCAAAGGACTTAAGAATCCCTGACAGTGAACTCGAAAGGATTGAAATTGACCATTCCATAAGTTTGGATTTGAAGAAATCTTTGAAAAACAGGGTTTACAACACCACAACAAAGTCCTTGGATAGATTTCACGTTTTAAACACGACATCTCAGACATCTGTCTTCTTGAATTCCGACCATGAAAAAGACTTACTGGGAGACACACATTTCGGAAGTTTCTTGCCGCTACAGTTCATTGCAAATAAAATGAAGTCCTGCTTCAGTTTTGGCAGCTCTATCACATTTGGTCCCTTATCTTAATCTGGCCGATGAATTGGAATTTTTGGTAAAAATTCTAACACCAACACCTGTGAAGAGATATATGAAGGAGTGGGTTATGAT
Organism: Notospermus geniculatus; assembly: GCA_002633025.1. Taxonomy (NCBI): domain Eukaryota; kingdom Metazoa; phylum Nemertea; class Pilidiophora; order Heteronemertea; family Lineidae; genus Notospermus; species Notospermus geniculatus. The sequence goes on from NMRB01001473.1 coordinate 77,603, forward strand.
CATGGAAGAAATTTCTGGAACAAAACTGACTTTCTGCATGTTCCCATTGCCTGAACTTCATTCACACAAAACAGTATCAGCTGACCTTCATTCAAAGCATCAAAATGTTTTCCATCTGATAGTACGGTATTTTCTTCCTCTGTATTTTCTTACTCCTGAAATTTATTTACTAATTCGCACTTACATATTCCATCATACTGCTGCTATCACATCTATGTTTTTCTAATCTCCAGTGAAGGCCTAGCTGAAATACACAGAGAATTCCACATCATTCCACATGATTGCTGCAGTTTATAGTCTAAAGCAGATGACATTTCCTACTTGAATTTCAATCAACAAGAATGATGACATTTTCTACTTGAATTTCAATCAACAAGAATGATGACATTTCCTACTTGAATTTCAATCAACAAGAATGATGACATTTTCTACTTGAATTTCAATCAACAAGAATGATGACATTTTCTACTCGTATTTTAATCAACAAGAATGAGTGTTTTCACCCTGTAGTCAAAGAGAGTTCAGGAGGTAAAAACTTTAAGAATGAATCTTATTTAATAATTTATTGATCAAGGGCAAGAGAGAGGTAGGTCAGTTGCCACAAAATTCTTTTCCCACTAACCTTGTTATATAAATGACTATTTTCCCAGTCTAGTAGTTTTTCTATAGAATGTCTGGTCTGAAAAATGATGAGGGGGAAGGCTATAAGAAATGTACCAGTTTAGAGAACTGATCATTCCACTAACATGACTCACTCATCATCTATTGTACAACTTACTGATATTCCTGTCATACATGTACTTGACAGTCTCAGGATGAGTTCAACCCAAAAAGTATCTGGAAAGATGTAGCTAAAATGCTCTACTGACACGACTGAAGCAGTTTCTGTCACTTACTCTTTTGCTTAGGCATATGACAGGCCAGAGTGAACATCCCAGAGTACAGCAGCAACATATACAACCACAGAATAACCACTTTACATTCATTGGCAATGTCTTTTTCAGTACGCTATTCAAGCGATCCATTGTGGCTTTGAATTCTTCTGGGCAAACCTTTGCTGATAATCCTTGTGGGAAATCATCATTGAATTTATTGCTGAGGCCAAACCTTAAAAAAGAATGAGACTCAAATTACCGACTAGGTAGGCCTAGGCCGAGGCTTGGCTAACAACTAACTACCTGGCTAAACTTTTATAATGATTTACCCGATCGGAAGTAACGTTAATGGCACACTATGGAATTGGAAATCCCATTTTCGATGCGACTTATTATAGAGGCCTATATATTCCGTCAGTTGGCAACCTTTTTTGTGGGCATTGATCATCGCCCGATCGGGGATTCTAAATTCGCGCCACCGCCTAGGCCTTACTATACTTTACCAGCTTTAACTTACTGCCTACTACGAACTGTTAGCATGGTTAGGTGCGGTGTACTCTGTAGCCAGGACCTGGTTCAGTCACAGGTTCTTGTGGTTTTAGCGGGGAGACCATAGGTCCTTACACACTTCACTCTTCCATACATTCATTGTCAGTAAAGTGTGTAAGGACATATGGTCCCCCCAAAAAACCACAACACAACACAAGAAGAAAAACCAGTGATCGGATCCGGAGTTTGGGGGCGTATATTTGTCACAATCTCAACAGAAACCCGTTCTTACACTGTGATATTGCCAGCTCCTCTGATCACAACTGGATCGGGAACTCTATATAGGAAACTATCATCCACAAATTCCGTTTCTTCGTCGTCATCTTCCTCGTAAATTGCATCGAACATATCAACGTCGGCCATTTTTCCTGAAAAAATGCCCCTTGAGACAATGCCAATTTCGAATAATTCATCTCCTCTGATAAACCATGTTCAGTTGAAAGGTGTACATTTTTGTGAGATAAATAGCATGATTAATTGTTTGATCAGGGCCTTATTGCTTAATTTAGCATAGGGGGCCTATTTATCACCACAAACGTAATTTTGCTTCCGTTTTTAGTTCTACAAATGTCTAATTGGTGGCGTTCAAGTAAATGGTATTCTCCAACGGTAGCATTGACCTCTGCGTTGGAGAGTCTAATAGCAACCTCGTCCCAAGGTCATCGCCCCGAGGAGGGGTCTCAAATTTTATCCTTAAAAATGGCGAATAATGACCACGTCTTTGTGGTGAAGGAGATTCTTTTAGTGCATTTCGACGTGTGACTTCGATGTGTTTTCGAGTAGGTCTCCTTTTTTCATGTTCAACGGCCTGTTCAACTTTCAGGAGTCAGTTTTTGTGTCCATCATCGACGACCGTAACACAAAATCCACTGCCTGCCCTAAGACTAAGACTAAGACTAAGAAGCTTTATTTAACGTCGGTATACATGATACAAGGAACATAAGCATTGAGCTTTTCCACCGACAAACAAATGTATAAAAACAAAGGGACAGAATAAATTGAAGAATTAAAATAAGAGAGGAGAATTGTAGCCAGTATAAAACAATGGAAGTAAAATTAAACCAAGAGACAGATACAAGTACATCACAGGTCAGCATAGAGGTAGGCCTATCTGCAAAAAGTTGCAGAGATAGACTAGAGAGATTAGATTTCAACAGCATAAGTCACATTCGCTACCTGCACATAGCACACATACATTTATCGCCAGTCCAGGACTTAAGTAATAATTTGAAATCCTTATAGTGACTGCAGGATCTGAGATGGCCCGGGAGGGCCCTATGGCGCCCCTATGGGCGGTTATATCCGCAAAAGACGCGTAACACAGTATGGGGACGCTAGCTCAACAGAGGGCAGCACACCGAAACACGGTCCTAATGCAATGGGCGCCGTTTGTGTGGGAGATTGATTAGGACCGGGATGTCAGTTTCATTTCAATACAGATTTAACCACTATAGTGACACCTATTGAAAAAGTCGGCTATCGTCCCCATTGAATAAAGACGTTGTCATTGTACGGTTGGCACAGCGTTGGGGTGCATCGGTCGGGGCTGGAGACTATGAGATGACATTAGGCGTAGCTGTAGCCTGCTGCTGAGTCGTATCAGCTGGACTAGGCCTAGCTGTTGATGTTGCAAAATTAAACGAGTTCATAATTTTGATCTGCTGCCATTTGGGATTTCCCCGAGGTTTTCGCGACTATGACATGTATGAGAGGGTTTCAATGAGTGCTGAAAATTGTCGCAATCCCCTGGATATAAAGGCGCCACTCGGGAACTTGGAACAAAAATGACCCCCCCCCCCAAAATGCTGAGACAGTGAGAGAACCTGGTAATGAGGCCCTGTTTAATCCAAATGGATGTAGTTGGTGACCACATGCCCATTCATGCCATTTTCCTGCCAGGCATATCTTTTATGTGGATCATATTGTTATGTTGAACTCTGGTCTTCATTCAAAAATTCCAATCTTATCAGTCGTTGGACAAATATTAACATGAATGTACATGTACAAGATGAGAGCTGACTAAGTGTAGTGTGACAAAAACCACGTTTCCCGACCTTTGGGATAATAACACTTACTCTTATCTCATATTCTCTTTCAGGTGCTCTGACAGCCACAATGGTCTAGTATCTCATCCATTCCACATACTTCACTGCCAATATGTCGTCATACTTCGGTATCGGGCTAATGTCGGGAAACTCATTGGATGGACTCGATATTTGCTATTCAGAATTCCTTGGAAACCCTCATGTGGATGTGTGGAGTTACCGCATGATAAAGACTGAGACGGTACCATATTCAAGTAAAATGAAGGACAAATTGAAGAGTGTGGCACGTTTGACTGGTGTAGAATTGATCCATTTACACCACGAGTATGGCCGCCTGGTTGGTAGAAAGACAGCTGACTTCATCCAGAGGGAGAACATACAGCCTGACTTTGTCGCTTCGACTGGCCATAGTGCATTCCATCAGCCGGACAAGGGATTAACTTTCTGTCTTGGGGATGGGGAGACCATTGCTGCCCATTTGCCATGCCCCCTGGTGACAAACTTTGAAAACAAGGATGTGGAACTCGGTGGTCAAGGGCGACCCCTAGTAGCCTTAGGAGACATGTATTTATTCAGTAACTTTGCCTTCTGCTTAAATTTGGGAGGCTTGGCTTTCATCTCTAGTGCTGGTCAGGCATTTGATGTTTGTCCTGGCAACGTTGCATTAAATTATTTGGCCAAGTTGTATGATGGCAGCATTGATTATGATGAGGATGGAAGGATTGCAGCTCAGGGAAGAGTGTTACCAAACCTCCTTCAACACCTCAATGACCTGGCATATTACTTTCAAGGAATACCGAAAACACTGAGTCGAGAATGGTTTGATGAGGAGATGGTGCCTCTTTTTGAAAATGAGGTAAGATTTTTGGAATAGATGGCTCTCTTGGCAGAGGGGATTGCAAGTTGGTATGAGCTCAAAGTGGCTTATGACACCACTCTAGTAAATCACATTCGTCATTGGGTTTACCTATTGAACTTTTGTTGTCGAGTTGTTCAAGGTCAGTTTTATCTGTCACCATTAACTAATGCCTTTGGACCTGAAATAATGGCTCAGGTCTTTAAAAATCTCATCTCTTTCTGACCCGAGTGGCTGTGGCTCTACTTTCAGATTCATGGCGGAATTCCAGACATGATGCGGACAGTTGTTGAGCACATTGTGGACCAAATTGTGGCAGCTATACACCTTTTCCCTCAATCGTCTCCTGGAGTTCCATTGTCGCCAAAAAGTGGCACCAGGAAAATCCTTATTACAGGTGGAGGAGCAAAGAATAAATTCCTGATAGATGTGCTCTCGGAGAGATTGAAGGAAATTGACATTTCAGTCGCTGAGTGTGAAATGGACACGGTGGATTACAAGGAGGCTTTAGTGACTGCGTTTTTAGGGATGAGAACAATGCTTGGACTGGTCAATATTAGTAAGGATATCACGGGCAGTCAAATGGACTGCGTGTCTGGCAGCATTCATTTGCCTCCACATCATCATAAAGCAACTTATCTGCTGAAACAATAGATTCATTGTCCAATTGTTGATTGTTCAATATGTGTCTATGGTGTTGCTGTTGTACCCTCCGAGGGTCCGAGATGTCATTCGGTCTACTGCTGAGCAGCTTTTACATGTGTGCTCTTTAACTGAGCATCTTTGCTCAGCTCTTTAACTGAGCATCTTTGCTCAATCCTGCATTACCATGTAGCATGTGTAGTGTCAGTTGATAATCCTGTACAGCTTGATATGCTGTAACTGCCTTTGAAATGTCTTCCATGTGATCTGTCATGAAGAATATTGTAGACAGAAAAGTACCTATAATCTTCTCTTTTACTGTGCATTTTGCCATATATTCTGACCACTTGGGTCTACATCTTTATTTTGTTGTTCTTTGTGCTTCAAAATCGACTGCTCAATGCGTGTTTTTTGGTGAGGCAATTCATGATTTAATAATGCGTGATTATGGTATAAAATGTTAACTGCCTTTCTGCAAACTCATGATAGAAGTAAAACTTGTATTTCTATTAACTATGCATTATCAAAATTAAGTCTGAAAATACTTCAGGAAAATGTAGGCCCATACGGTATACAATGTATTCATATAGGCTACAATACGATTTTCTTTCAATTGTTGCATGTTTAATTATATAATTCTGTATGTTTGAAGTTGGGCATTTAAAGTTTGTTATCAATAAAATTATACCGGTATATTAATTGGATATTGACTAAGTTTCCTGATTGTATTGTGACACTGATATTCCAGCCACAGTGGACAGTGACACCTGTGGTGCGCGATATGGATCCTGGGCTCCAGGTTGCAAGCAACATGGCGGCAGTTTCCATCAAGTGCAGATTTTTCGTTGAATAAAACCGAATATTTCACAGATGAATGGGATAATTTTCCCGGCATCACCAAATTGGTATTGCAGTAAAGTCAGTGACTGCAATGACACCGGCAAACTTGTTTTCGCAGCGCACAATAAGCTGCATGTGGTTGACTTTTCCAAGGGTGACCTCAGTTTTCATGGCTCAAGCTGGGAAGCCCATGTGGAAAGGTGCCCCTCGCTGTCACTTTGCCAAGTGGAAGGATTCCACAATCTTTGCTGCTCTTGCGGTGATGATGGCTTTGTGAAGGTTTGGGACATTGAAAGGAGAAGTGTACTTCATGAATATGATGGACATGAGAAGGTTTGTGCACCATTCCATGCAAGGAAAGTTGATAGGCCCTAGCTAGATAGAGGTTTCCCACGTGACGTCATCAAGGCCACGTTCGCCGTCAAATTGACCACGTGTTTCTGGAAGGAACGTCACGATGACGCGATGACATTATTTTGTGTGCTGTCTCGTCACGTCAGGCGTAATCCCGGTAGCCTACGTGTAGCACCCTATTATAATATTGAAGAATGAAGCCAGTTTGCGTCATTTTGACGGCCAGTCACATGATTTGATGACATCAGTGGGATTCCTCTATCGGCTAGGCTAAAGGCCTAGGCTGTAGGGCTTTAGGTGGCCTAGGCTTACATAGTCCTAGGCCTAATGATAGGAGGCTAGGCCCTATGGCCCTAGTCTACCGTAGGGTCTAACATAGCAATTCAATAGCATGCACAGCAATAGACTTAACCAGTTAACGGTACCTCGTTATACTTATAATAGGCCAAGGCCTATAACGAAAATTTGCAGTGGTGGAAATGATTGAAACCTTTGAAGTCAGCTCACAGTGTCTGCTGTCAAGTTACACTCGGCCCCAGTGTGTATCTGACGTCCCGGTCTCCTACACACTGGCACATTTGGGGCTCAAAAGCCGGTAACACCACTAGATGGCACTCCACTGGGCTCCAGCCAATCACCACGCTTTCTCACGCATAATTCCCGCGGGAAATTACTTCCAGGAAAAACCCAACCTCGTCCCCAGGGGTATAGTTCGCTCAGACAACCTTGGACCACTCGCCATATTGTCAGAAAGCGAACGAGGTTGGGAAAACCCAAGGACCCGTGCTGCCACCACGCGGTCTTCACGACTGTTAATCTCTAAAAGAGCCAGACGCGGAGTGTGATTTACCGAAGGGGTGAGCCCGTAGCGTCTGGCCAAGCGAGACTACTGTCAAGTATACCATACCCTAAATTCGTCCAAGTTCTAAATCAGCTGATTGTTCTTCCCACATCCCACATTTTGCTCTTCTTCAGGACAAACTTACCAGTGTTCATTGGTCGCCTATTGATAGTGACCTCATTATCATAGGAGATGAAAAGGGAGGAATCGTTTCATGGAGACCCAAAGCGGAGGAGATCCAGTCATATATACCAGAGAAGGGTTGTGTGTCGGCCTTGGTGTGTTCCCCACATGATGTTTGGCATGTTGCTATAGGGTAAATACTGTCCCTCTCATAAAACCGAACTTAGCTTTATTTTGAATTTAAAATTGATGAATGTAAAGACTCTTTTAGGAGGAAGGTGATTCAGTAAGTAAACTTTTTTCCAGGTATAAAAGTGGCACTGTCTTTATCTTTGATCTTCATCGTGATGGTACCATTTTGCATCGCCTCCGGGGTCATAATGAGGAGATTCTGAGTATTGCTTGGTGCCCTGTCCTTGGTCAGGAGGCACAAAATGCAGGTATGTAGGCTATCTCACTCTTTCTTGATAGGAATGCCACGATTACCTTGCAACTGATGAAAGGGGATCCATTCTCCAGTCTAGGGCTGATCACTGTTACGAATTTCCCCTCAGCTGCCCTGTTTGAAGAGATGTCCGAATTTTTGTTTTGAATTCTTCTTTGGATATTATTTTGCTGACCCAGAGTCTCAATTTACCCTAGGTTCTGCAGAAATGAGCCCAACTTCACAAGATTCGGGATGTCTCCTAGCCACAGGAAGCCGTGATCGCACCATCAGAATTTGGAGCACCTCAACTGGTGATGTGACCAAAACATTCACCTTGCCGACAAATGTTGGTCATAGACGTGAACGTGTTGATGATGGAAACCGAAGCCGTGCGTGGGTCACAGTCAGCTGGCCAAGGCAGATGCCTGAATTCTTATTGTCTAGTTCTCATGGGTTAGTATCATCCGTGCCTGCCGATCTTAGACTTGTTTCGGCTGCTGTTCAGCTTGTCATTGTCCAAGACCTGTGGAGAACATGTGTAAAACACTTTGTGTTTGATGATTCCTAAAGGTTGTAGGTCTCACTACATTCTTTTCCCATTTGATTTTCAATTAGTTTTGAAGTCTTCTGAATATTTCTCATTCTGCTTCAGTGGTGAACTTTTGATCTGGGATATCTGGAAGAAATCGAAAAAAAATTGGAGAGTAGTCGATGCCCAGGGACAGGTCCGTAGCCATTGGAGAACCATCTTCAACATCAACGTGGCCAAGAATTATTGTTTTACCATATCATTAGATAGACAGGTAAGTCTGTGTGGCAATGGAAAATAGAGGTGCTCTTTTCATTCTCTGGTGACTGAAGTTTCATGTTCAGAATTCCTGCGAGGAGTTAAAATGATAAGTTAGTAAATCTCTCATTCGTTGTTTCAGCTTTGCATGTGGGATCTTTCTGACATGAGGTGCATTGCTTCAAGGCCCACGATGGGGGGCTTCGTATATACCATGGGAAATTCTCCTGTTAACCCAGGTAGGTGTCCTCTGTATGCCATGTCAGTAGACCGACTGAATTTTACCCATTTATCGTTTTGCCGTGTGTCGATGAAATGTGCTGATTAGCACAAGAAAGGATAAATGATTCATTCATCAAGGAGCCGAGTCCTTCAAACTAGTATCTCCAGCCTCATGAACCTGTTAGGCCGTGTATCTGTCATTTGCTTGTAATTTTTGCAGGAAGTGTGGCAATTGGTGTGGGTGACCAGATTATCCGTTTCTGGAATCTCAGCCAACCTGGTAACATGAACAAAGTTAACAATCTGTGGCACGGGATCAAGTCAAAAGTGACTGTGGTATGTCTTTTATTCATGTTAAGAAGACTCACCTTTTAACATACTGAGGATTTTTTTACCTTCTTCATTAGTTGTTGCAAGTTTTCAATTTCATTCAGTGCCAAGTAACTTATGCCTGCAGTTGTTTGAGGCCATGTGTGTGAAATAAAGTGCAGGTCATTCAAGCGGTCTTGACTTCTTTCAGCTATGCTGGCACCCGTCTCAGGAAAATATCCTCGCTTACGGAACAGATGATGGACGAGTTGGTGTCTATGATGCATTCAAAAACAAGTAAGTGTATCACCAGGATATGTAAAAAATTATTCCGAGAATTATTCTGGGAATGAAGATGTTCGATTTCATCGGTATTTTCTGAGCTTAGATTCATTATTCTGAGAAAAAAGTTTCACCTTGTCCTTGTCCTTTTCCATTGCAGACCTCCCCTAATGGCCAACACATTTCACAAAGGAACGGTGTATAGCATTGCTTTTGGACCACCATGTTATTCGTCTGGTACGTTTTACAATTCACAAATTACTCTTTGGGAACAATGGGGATGCTAGCTCGATAGAGGGCAGCACACCGAAACCCGGTCCTAATACAATGGACGCCTTTTGTGTGGGAAATTGATCAGGACCGGGATGTCAGTTTCATTTCAATGGTTTTAACCACTAGTGACACCTTTTGAAAAAGTCAGCTATCGTCCCCATTCCCGTTTGATTGATTATCTTATAGGATGGATAAAATCTCGACCATTGCTGACACCAATCTTCTGTGATTTGTTTCAGAAAAACCAGCCGTTAAAACTCGCCATGCTTTGTACAGTTGTGGGGATGGTATCATTAACGAGCACAATCCGGCGCGCTTGGACTCACGAGCCGTCAATATTAATGAGATTGTGATGAAAACCAATGAAAAGAAACACTGCCTCAATAGAAGTGAGATTAGATGGAAGCCCGATATGTCTGTTGTTGCCATCGGAAATGACGATGGGTGAGTGTTTTTTGAATGCGTGATTTGTTTACATCTTGATTTCCTACCTCGAGCAGGCAGTATTTCCCAGAAATAGATAGGGCGACTCTCTTTGACAGCGTAGGGTTTCTTTAGGGACTCCGTTTTCCTCCTCCTAAAATCCGGCAACATCAAACTTTGACCCAATGGAATGCGGAGGTCAGCAAATGAGACATGAATTTGCGGCTTTAAATTATGTCATTCGACCTGCGTAACCGGTGATGATCCGTTGCACACTATTGGGCACCATTGAAGTCTATAAAGTCTGATCACGTTGTCGATTGGTTATTCAAGAGTTGCGTGTAATTAAAGATCTGTGGAAAATCCAACTAATGTATTGCCTAACTTCTGCATTCCATTGGGTCAAAGTTACACATTTGTTTGAGGTGTTTTTAGTGATACATGTATATGGCAGTGACTGTTGGGAACATATATTTTCAGGTCTGTTGAAATACTCAGAGCTCCAGATCTGAAGCTACTCAGTGTTATTCACTCCACAAAGAAACCTGTGAACTCCATCCAGTGGCACCCAGAATACACAACTCAGTCAGGAACAGAGAAGTCCAAACTTCACTCGTGGATTGCAATTGGATCAAATGAACTAGATGTTCATATTGTTGACCTTGGGGATGTACTCACCGCGGAGGATAACACTCAGTGTACAACAATCACAGAGAGTACGTGCGTTTTGAAGGGACATTCTGCACGGGTGACATGTTTGTCCTGGAGCGGACACAGGGAAGGGCTGCTGGCATCTGCTTCATATGACAAATCTGTTCAGGTGAGGTGTGCTTTAAAATATTCGACATGCAACAGCCTAATGTTGTAATGAGAACCTGTTTACAAAAGTGGGAAATTCCCTGGCAGTTGGGGAGTTAACAGTCTTCTTGCTTATGATTTCAGGTCTGGAATGTCTTAACCAATGAACCAATCGGCAACTTCCGTGGACATAATGGAATTATTCGCACCGTTCTCTGGCATCCCCTGGAGGAGGATGAAGTATTCTCCGGTAGCGATGACTTCACATTGCAATGCTGGAAACCCTCGGAGCTTAAGGAGAAGCTACCCCCACCAAAAGGTCCAGGTGAGACAAGTGTGCAGTCTTATCTTGCAGAGAGTGAGCACTTGATGTATTTCTTTAGGTATTCCTCCATACGAGGAGACTTACAGAAAAACATTTGAAGCACGTCTCTTCTCTTGACCACTTCACTACGATGGACTGATTCCAGTCCATGATGCAACCATCACATCACATATTTTAATGCTTTGATGTCATTATGAAGCGAATTTCCATGACAAAGTGGTTAGGTTCTTGAATGGGTTTTATTCTATCAAATATCTGCTCTTTCAGCAAGTTGTCACTTCATCACTAATCTTAACTCAATCATACGTGGTGCTTTTCAGACAATGAAAGGCCAAAGCGTAAGAGTAAAAAGAAGGGAAAGGGAGCGAAATCTCGTGTCGAACAATCCACGGCTGCCGCAAAAGAAATGACGTCATTAGATGTTGAATCAAAAAATGAACTCTTGGAGATTCTGGAACGTAAAAGGCTTGAAATCACTGAAATGGGGACGGATGATAAGTCGGATGCTGATGTGAATCAGTTGAACAAGGTGGATAAAGCACAGAATGGGGCTGAAATGGACAACAAGTGTGGAGAGGTGGATCGTGCGCTTGATGTAACTGGACGGGAGGGTGTAGACAGCAGTGAATTGACAGGTGCAGAATTGCTTGCCGAGAGGAAGAAAAAGTTGGCAGCGATACTTGGAATGGAGGAGGAAAGATCATCCAAAGACTACCAAGAAGTATTATTACCAAAGAGAGGTGAGATTTTTTAGCCTGCTACACTTTGTAAATTTTTCCTCAGATTTTCGATGTATGCTTATTGCAGTGAATTGACTTCCTGTGTACTGTTCATCATCTATTGCATATTTTAGAGTAACCTATTTACAACCTCATCATTTTAATTTACATGTACGGTATTTTTCATGGAGACAACAGTGATAGATACTCATCATTGAATGACAACTTAATCAACCGAAATTAGGTCAAAGTGTGTTTACGGTAGTACAGTGTGTTTTAGACTTGAGCATATGCCAGTGATGTTTTTGTTTACAAATTTGTGTCATATCTGCAATGTTTGGTTGGAGTGTGCAGTAGTTGATTAACATTATGAGATTTTTTAAAATGAGCTGCTGTGCTTCTGAGTTCTAATGATGAAATCTCAGTTAGGTGTGTTTTATTATCACTGTTGCGTTGCCATTTTGATCACAATTAGTTTGGCTGCACTCTAGTATTTTGTAAAAAAAATCAACTTTCAGATTTTGTTATCTCAATGGTTTCATTCTGTAAGTAGTCAGTCACATTTGTACTTGAGTTTGGTGGTCAATTAAAAGATTCTCGTATTCCACTTTGTAAGCACCAAGTTCTTTAATCAGTTTTCAAAATACATGTACCGGTAGTTTCTTGACACATTTGGTAGCGTTTTGGTACAATTTGTGTGTGCTTCATTTGATAATTCATGATTTCAGCCAAACACCCAGTGTACCTATCAACCTGTGATGCATATGCCAAGCAGCTTGAAAAAGTTGACCACTTCATGAAAGCAGCATGCTACTACCTGGTCTGTTTCAAGGTGTATGAAGCAATTGACATGCTTTTAAGCAACAAACTCTTCAAGTAAGTTTATATTTGTGACCTGATATCACGTCTCCTGGGGGTGGGGGACGTTTGAAGACTAGCAGTAATTACATATACATGTGCACCGGAAAGGCTGAAATCAAAGCTGTTACTGTATCTAAAGCATGGCGCACACAAGCGACTAAAATGGGGGCGACTACTGATGCGACTACTAGGTCGCTTGCGATAATTATGACCTCCACACACCTCGAGTGTGGAGGACATATTGATTTCGCAGGATTTCTTTCTTTCCAAGGATCTCTCCAATTTTCGGAGGTTTATTTCGCGTTTTGCAAAAACTACCGAATGGATCCCACTGAAACTTGCTCACGACCTGTAAAAATATATTCCCCATCGGCCAGTGATTGGACTTGAACTTTCTCGCATTATTAACCGAGTTTGGGGCCGTTTTTGTTGAAAATTTTCCGGCTCGTTCATGCTCTCGGCCGCCATCAACAATCGCGTGACGTCACCAACGCAGAACAACGTCACGCTGGCTTGGCGCGCTACACAGCACGTGCTCATTGATTATGTTGATTTACGGTGTTCTATCGTTC
>NMRB01001473.1:92070-105956 GCA_002633025.1 Notospermus geniculatus
TATAGTTGAAACAATAATGTCACATGGGAATCCCTGTGGCATCCCCTTGCCCATTGGATGGTAAATAGGTCACGCAGTCTGGGTCATGTATTTGAATATGCAAATTATGCAAAGTGCCTTCCCAGTTCCTCACGCGATGGGGTTTCCCGCCAAAACATCGTCAAGCGTGCTCAAGTAGGCCTAAGTCGGATGGCAGTATCTTTCTTTGACTTGAAGTAAATATACAGAACCTGGAGCAGTAAACACTGTACGATTTTACATCTTTGGAAAGGATGTTTTGTCAGCATCACAACCAAATAAGTTTTAGTTTGTCTGGGTTTTTTTTCGTGTGAGAAAGATAGCTTTGAGTGAATGAAAGATCGTTGACAACTGCACCTTGCTACGGCGTTACGTAACCTCAACATCTAATCTAAGTAAATATCTGTTTGATGGGAGGAAAGTACCAACCAACACTGGCATGACTGGGAAGCATACTCTTTCTGGATTACAGCCAAATAGTTTACAAAGGAATGTAGAAATACTTTGAGAGAAATGGTGAAGGAAACGTGACGATCTCTTCTCAGATTGAATGCTGATGTCGGGAGTTCCATCAATGAAGCCGACTTTAAAGTTGCGTCAGTCAGGAAGTCGTGTCTGTCAACCAGTTGAGTACCCGATTATTGCTTGGATAACGATGTCAGCCGGGGATGTCAGAGGGAGTTGAAGAGAAAGAACTTTTTCTTTTTTTCAGACTTGGCGGTGGAATTTTTAGACTCGGCGGCACATTTATGACCCGGCGCAAGAGGCCCATTATGGGCCTCCATGGATGAATCGGCGCACCGCCGAGTCTTGGAAGGTAGCCCGGGGAAGGTAGTGGAGAACACTGAATTGGTCTGCTCATTAAGACATAAGGATTTGTGGACGCTTTGTAGACGCTTGTGGACGCTTTGCAGAGCTTGTGGACGCTTGTAGACGCTTGTGGACGCTAATGGGCGCTTGTGGACGCTCTTTAGTGCGACCGCCGTCAGGTGCTGCGCTCTTTTGGAGTGATATCGTCTATTGGTTTCGATTCGCATTAGCCAAATCGAAATAGTTATGTACTGCACAGTATACATTCAACATGTTCAATGTAGGCCTAACATCATGACGTAGTTTATTTCGGGTTGAGTGCCACGCGTTTTGTTTCGAATCGAAATCGGTTTAGTTGTAGTGTGACCCGACCCGGCGTAACCAAATCGATTTCCGTATTTCGATTTACGGAAACCGATTTCGATTCGCAATAGGTGTGAACGCAGCATTACATAATAAGATACCGGCTAGAAAGACAAGTCGATTGACGTATGTTTCATCAAAATCGGCCCAGGCATTTCGGAGCTAGGCTATCGCGCCATTCAGAACATGCAGTGCAGAAGAAGCATGGAAGTGGAATGCGGCATGGTGGTTGGCACGGGCATGTCTGGCTGGAGTGGAGGTCATCAAATTCGCTATTCAGCGAATTTCACATTTCTAGTTACCTTTGAGGTCGATCAGTTATGTCATCCGCGACATCACTGATCTCCCAGTGAAGCATTTGTCGCAAACGAGTCAAAAAAAACTAAAAAAACTAAAAAAACTAAAAATATGTTCAGTCACTCCTGTAGTCGCAAGGCTAGTTGCCTAGAAAATCGCTCAAAAAATCGCTCGTGTGCGCCATGCTTAAGAGGGGCTATTCTTCAGTGATGAGTTAGTGACCTTACACTGTTGCTGCCTGAAGACTTGTGCCTGGTTTTCCCAGACTGGGCCACATTTCTCAGCCGTTCATGGACAAACAGTGGTCTCATTTCCCATGTTCTGTGTGAGTTGTGAGATTGTCACAGTCTGAAAAGCCAGTGTTTTTATTCCAGGGAAGCCATTGTCCTCGCTAGACTGCGGCTGTCGAGACAAGACCCAAAGATCCAGGAGGCCTACATCGCATGGGCGCAGTACTTGATCAATGAGGCCAGACTTCCTGAGCAAGCTGCAAAATGGTAGGCAACATGAAAAGATTTGACAACTCTTCACATTATGTTGTGCAGCCCACCAAACCAGTGTCCGTACTTGCAGCAAAACTAAAATATCACCTGCTTATTTTCAGTTACTTAGCCTTGGAAAAACCAGAGGAAGCCATGAAGATTCTTGCTAGGAGAAATGACATCATTGGTTTTAAGAGTGCCAGTCAAATTGCTTTCATTTGCAAGAAGAATGATGTCGGGGAGGAATACGCAAGGAAGATGTCACAACTGTGTCTGCAGAATTATGACTGGAATTCCATGAATGAGTTGATTGAGAAACAGACGCAGCTCAGGGTTAGTGCCAAGTTGGAGCAGACAACATATTTCAATTGTTTACCTTTTTTTCCCGAAATTTGGAGTCGGCTTTGTTCCATAGTTTCATCTTTTTCATAGATTTTCCTTATCCATTGTAGGACATGATGTTGCTTGGCGTAGTTCACAGGAAGTTATGTCATCAGTTGAAGGCACTGAATCTACTTGATGCAACACTCCAGGAGCATGCAGAAGGAATGACAGTCCTCAATGGAGACAAGCCGGGGTTGCCAGAAATTTTCCTCAATGCCGATATAAAGGGTTCCATGATTCTCTGGGAGCCTGTTCAAATCAATCGCCAGAGCTTTCTCCACAACGTTCTCAAGACTTGGTATCATGACTGCGACTTGAAGATGGAAGAAGCCATGATAAGAGATCTTTATGATGGGATGCTGGCCGCCAAGCCGACTGTTGCGGAACACATGCACCTGAGTTACAGACAGGTTAGTAGAAAGTTTTGCATCTCTGTTAATCAGACTACAGGCATGGAGCACTGATGTTAGATTTGTTTGTTAAATTTTTGTCTCTACGTTAGTAATTGAGAGCTCTTCACTAAGGCCATACCAATTTGATTGTTAGTTTAACGGATCTTTTTCATCAAAAGTGGCATGCTGCTGGCGAAAAAAAAAAAAATAAAATGAAGGAGTTGAACTGATAAACTTCACTGTGATGCACATCAGCATTGTTTGAATGACAATATTACCCGTCTCTTCATCGGCCATTGATCTACAGGGTTACCACCAGTTCACATTACGGAATCCCAGATTACCGGGCGCTGTGAGGCATGTGTTCCGCCCAGCGTTCGCGACTTGAGAGACACTTACGCATGTTTTCCAAGCAAAAAAAATGGTATTTTTATTTTTATTTTTTCACTGAGGGTGATTGAGTGGTGCGGGCACAAAAAAAGTATTTTTTTAACTGTGAATTGGAGATGCGGGTGAAATAAAAAAATTTTATTTCATTTTGGCAATTTGGGGTAGAGGGAAATCCGTTAAACTAACAATCAAATTGGTATGGCCTAAATCATGCATCACCAAATCAGACTTCCAATTTCCTTTCCAGGGCATTGTGCATGTCTCTGGTGACATTGCACTTTTAGTTCTGGCGTTGTTACTAGGCAACAAGACAGCTGCCTTGAGGCACATGCTGGATGCCATGGTTACATGCTATGATCAAAAACTGGACAAGTTACTGCAAGGAATCTGCAACATAGTGTTACCACTTGGTGAGTTCATTATTGGAATATTTTCTTTTTCCTTTCAGTAAAAGTGATTTAGTCACATAACTAAAATCCGCTGACTGAAAAATAATAATAATAATAATAATGGCGAGTTCTTATATAGCGCTTCATAGCGTATTGCGCTCTCTAAGCGCTCCACACATTATTACCCCAGCCTAGGATTCAGAAACCTTTCTGTAGAAACCAAAGGGCAGCCACAATATAGCGCACACGATGGACATTTCCGGCCATTTTCTCATGGGTATTCATATTTGGCATGTTTCAGGTCCTGAATATATATCAAGGTTCTCTCAAGAGGTGCAAGCAGTTAAAGTGGCTGCCCGTTATGATGGGACTATCAGCAGCTCAGCAGGAAACACCATCGCTGAGATCGGGAAACAGGAAATTCAACAGGAGGCAATTACAGGCTACTATTGCTGGAGTGTTGTGAATTACGTGCTGCAGAATTTGGAGATGACGGACGCTTGTGGGAAGAATGTGGAGGATGGTGAAGCATCTCTTGAGAAGATAGCTAAAGAAGTGGATGATGCAGAGGGAAATAGGACGGATGGGGGTGGGGATGCTTCTAAAATTCAAAAAGATGCGGATGCTGAACTTAAGGAGGATGACGCAGCCGCAGTTGATGGGTGTGGTGATTGCATAAGTCAAGATGCCAAAGACAGACTTGGGATTCTGGATTATATCACAGGTGTACGTATTGAATCACTGTACCAAGTTCTCCTCCACAAAGTTCAGAGTCGTAGAACCATGTGTACAGAAAAATTGAAGCTCATTGAGAGTGCTATCAAGTTGGTTCGTGAACGCACTAAAGAAGAAGATAATATTTCTATTAAGGATGATTTAGGACAGATCTCATTGCCTGCGATTGGACCACGCACCCCAATTCCTTCAGTGTGTATAGACGACGGTGATGTTGATGAGGTTAAAAAGCGTGAACCTAGCCCGGAATATGTTGAGTTGAAAATTGTCAGTTTAGAATCAGAGGCAGACTCTTCACGTGAAGAAATGCAAGTCAGGTACAAGAAAACAGAGAGCAGTACACCAGAGTTAGGTGTGACTGGTGCAGGGCTTGGCAGTTGCTTGAATGCTGCTGTACCGAGTTTGAATACAAGTTTAGATGCTAACAGTTCCATGTTGGGTGCTGAAGGTTTGAATCAACTGTCACCATTTGGAAGTCCTGGCCGATCGGATGATCCAAACCTGAGTGCAGATCTGAGTGGAGATTACGTCGAGATGGATAAAGTTCGCGCCTGGGCTGCTGCGAGGAAACGCCAGAGTGATTTTGCCCTGATGATGTTTAAGGATAGTTGCAACTATGAGAATGTTCCTGACGAATGGTATCAAATGCCAGCAAGCGAGAAGTACACTGTTGATTACATCACAATGGATATTTTGGTCAGTGAAAAAGCCCAAGTCTCAAAGCAGCTTGAAGAGGTGGCATTCTTTGTTAAGGTCAGTTGTTTGTCTTCTTATTTCTCTTTATTGTTCAGTTACTTTTATAGTCATTGTCAGTTTATAACTGTGGTTTTTCCTGCAAATTGATTAGGAACCATTGGAATTCTGATAGCTTAAGTGGACTTTGTTATCATTTTAGGACGTGCCATTCCCAAATCCTTACCTGTCGGCAAAGGTCCTATTTGACATCTGTCAGAGTCTGCACAATGTCTATCAGAAAGATGTCTGTTCACACACTGAGACCATCACAGCTTGGATCAAGGAACATGGTGTAACTAAGGAACAGCTGGATTGGATCGAGTCAAAATGAGGTGTCGAGAAATATGTGTGCCATTGCATGTCTTCTCTCTTTTGGTTTATTATGAAAATGCAGGGAATTATCCACCATTGTCTGATCTAGGCTCTGGGACCAACTCCTGTTGGCTTGATTTCTGCAAAATGAAATACAGAGATTGCTCGACTAACGGACCGTCTTTTAAGAAAAATTCAACTTGCCCCAGTTTATTGTCTGGTGGAAGATGCCGTCTGCTCACCGTTGCTAGTCATTGAGTATTGAACAATGTACTCGCTCCACAGTATTTCTCTTCTGTATTACTCTGGCTAGATAATATTGGCCACATTGCTTAATCACAACTTGATGTTTTTCAGCTTTTTTGCGGTACCAGTATATTTTTTGAGTGCGTTTATTCCGCAATTGGGGCTAGGCCCCTATTCAATGGGTGAGATCACAGCTCATCTTAGAGCCAGTAGTGTGTTCAAGTGTAGGCTCACCTTTGAGCAGTTGATGATAGGTATTCATTGATAATGTGGTAAACTTTCATCTCGGTGAAAAAATAGTACACTACCATTTGTTTGTTGCTACTAAAAAGAAATTCCAATATTTGTTTGATTTTATGGTCATTTTTGAAATGATATGTCCATTTGTCATGTTTGTTTTGTTGTGTTGATAATATGTCACACAGTTTTGTGTAGCCATACTCTTGCATTTGTACATGTATTAGTATTGCATTTCACAGTAAATGTCGTTTTGCGAATAGTCCCTTCGTTTTGATTCTCGTAACTCATATTTACAATGTGGCATGCTTGTGTTCATGCTCTAGTTGCTGATGCATGTTTATTGCCAAAATAACCGAGTTTTTGGGACACGGTAAAAAGATTCCCCGGATGGAAATGTCTCCACAAAGTCTTGTAGAAGATCATACCTGGCCATGATGAGAGGAATTTCTCTATTTGCTCAATAATGTTCGTTGTTAAAAACAACTGCTTAACCAATGATTTTTTGAATCTGAAAACTAAAGAAACTGCAACATGGGGTATTTCCATGCTGTTGGCTTTAAAACCATCCATTAGAAGGAATTTTAATGGCAGATTGTGTGAACTTTATTTTTGATGGTCATCTTTATGTCATACTCATATTATTCATTGTTGATTTTCTTGGAAATGTCTGCTCAATTTTTGCTATGCTACTTATGAACTCTGAATGTTTGTAATATGTTTGGTAAAAGTTCGGTAAAATTCATGGTGCTAGAAGGTATGTATATTTTGATGACCTGTTGTTCAGGGGGAGGGGCTTCGATCACATGTCATGGCTGTCTAATATTGCCATGCATTGTCACAACAGTTATGGCTCAACGTGACTTTGGTAATCAGGGTATCTCCAAGTTAAGGAGAACAGGCTCAGTACCTCAAACAATGCCTACTCACTGATGGCCCTTTCTAGCATGGGGTTATTCTAAGTGCCTCACCATTGTAGTTGAAACGCTGTTTCAGAAACTGGGCCAGTTTTCTATCGACATGATAAAATTCTGGGAGAAAAATNCCCCCCCCCCCCCCCCATGTGCAGAAACTGACTGCAATTTTTTTGACATTTCATGATTTACTTCAATATCATCACTGTTGATGTCTAGAAGAAATGCAATCATAGTGGATTGGTTGGTGTGTGGTATCGCAGTAAGATTAATGGTTGTGCGTCAGAGGGTGAAGATGCATAAGGCTACAGTCACATACAACTACACGCTACACGTGCAGGCTTGTTAACAAAGGCTTCCCAAAGGACTCGTGACCGTGAAGCTATTGTTAACTGGCGTGTCCGTGTAGCTGTATGTGATTGCAGCCTAAAGCCGGTGACAGACTGGCATGTACGAGACGGGTCGTGCAGGCGTTCCGCCAATCAGATAGTTCGTTAGGTGTTTCGGTCCGTGTTACCGCCTCCCTGATTGGTTGAACGCTTCCCGACGCGTTGCTTACGCGCCAGTCTGTCACCACCTTTACGTGCCTAATGGTTTACGGTGTATTATTAGTGACATGAGTGGGTGATTTAACGCAGTACACATTGGCTTTTTGGACTCCATATCTTTTTCTTGTCAGTGATTTGAATACATGTAATGGATTCCACATGTGATTGACATTGTTATGTTTATGGTGAGTTTCAAAGTAGGAAGCAATAAATTTCACCCTATTGTAAATGAAGTTGTTTTCCTGCACCTTCCTTCTACATGGATTAATTATTGTTGGTTAAAATCTTGTGGAAACTAGTAGGCTCATCATCATCTTTTCTTAGTGTGATCATCTCTGCCAGCTGCGTACCCCTTTAATGGTTAGCCAAATGTACCGGTACTTGTGTCATTTTGAGAACCCATGCATTTCTAGGCAGGTTTTCCTCACCCAGCTATAATTCTAAATTGAAATGAACACATTGCCCTTTTCAACCTCAATTTACTCATCTTATTGAGGGTTCTATTCATGATTGAACTCTTTTATTACATGTATTATGTTTCCACCACTGCCATTCAAAACCACATTATGAAAGAGGGCCTGTAATAGCTTTGGGACATTGTTATGTCACCAACTCTGTGGACATTGCATACAACTTGAATAGATTCAAGGCAGTCTTCTGCTGGCAGAATGCAAGTCCCTCCAGGAAGATCAGGAAATGAGGTTCAGATAGGGTGGAATATTATCCTAAATTATTCAAAAACGGAACAATATTTTCGCAAAAGAGGAAGCAGGGGACATGGTCAATGGTATGTAGTCTTTACTGATATTATAAAGGGGCCCTGCAGGCAGCTTCCTCATAGGCATTTTGATCTGCTTATTACACCGAATGGTTGGCATGAGGTGACATGTGTTGCTACATGTAGTAAAATACACCAAGTAGGCCTACTAACATTTGAGCCCAAATCTGTAGGGTGTCAGTTGCTAGCGCCACCTATGATGAAGTGACCGCACTGACATAAGCCTAATAGCTAGCTGCCTATAGGGTCCTTTAATATAGGAAAACATGCATGAATGTCAGTCAGTGCACAGATTCGAAGAAAATGACAAATGACCCTTATCACTTGGGTGGGTTGAGCCAATAGGAGCTGTCAGTGAGTTGACCAATAGGTGTCACTATGGCCCAATTAACCAACTAAGCTAGCCAGGTTTTATAAATATGTGAACTTTGAATGTGATCTCATTCACAAGCCTGTACTTTTCAGCACTGGTGAGTATGATTAATTGGCTGTTTTATCATTGTAGGCCTAGAGACTCAGTGAATGAGGTCTTTTCACGAATAGGATAAAGTATATGTGCACAGAAGAAAGTAAAGGCCTTCAGCTTGACATTCATGACTAAGTAAACATAATGAAAAAAAAATTAACAAAACCACTCGATGCTCTATCGTGTTGAATAGTAAACCTAACACATAGGCCTTCAGCAAGAGATAATGACAAAAAGAACCACTCAATCTTACCTTGGAGGAATTATACTGACAGTATAATTCCTCCAAGATCTTACACAAAGGTAGACTTTTACAATACAGCGCTGTCAAAAACATATCACTGTCTTGGAGAAATTTCTCTTTATCTACATGTATCAGTCACTGAGAATGCCTTGTAAAGGGCCTGTAAGTAACGTACAGGTGAAGTCAGATATATTTACTGTGCATATATATTTATGTAATGATTGGTTCATCCTCTTCAATTAAGTACTGTAACTCTGACTCAAAATCTGTCAAATAGGCCTACTGTATTTTTCCTTTGAACTGTAGAAATGAGAACTTCCTCCAACAGATACTGGTGTATGCGAGGAAAATGAGAAGTTCAATTTGTGTTACATGTACATGCAGCAAGTGCAGCCACCTTTAATGTTAGCTGGTATATAAGCATTAAATGAGTATATGCCAGAGACTCATTTCATACTGTAGTCCTCCAATATACATGTAGTTTACGGCAAGCCGGGGCTCAGATGTGCTCTCTGTGACCCACATCAGCTGAAACAAATAACTCTATAGACTTCTGTTAGCACCTGGATCACTTTTTCTTAGTGTTTTGTGCAGAGAGTACAGAGGGACCTCAAAATCCATGGAGTGAAAGGTTACCGGTACCTTGCTCCCAAGCTAAAATGTACACAAAGAACCAAAATGTATGAAAACTATTTCAAAAAAAAGGAAATATATTTTAAACCCCACCAAACAGGACATATCACCAGACAATGGACAGTTATGAATAACATTGATAACCACATGATATATTCACATGTAAAAAAGAACTATTTATGAAAATAGTGCTAAGTACAAAAAGCCTTTGCATACTTGAATAACAGCGAAAGCCCCATTATTGATCTCAATGTAATATATACAGAGAATGAAACTGGGTATCGGTACACGACTTGACCCAGCTCATAATATGATATGGACATTGTACATGTATTGGGGATCCAGAACTGATGTCTCCAAATGAAAGGGTGAACCATCGTTTGTCTTCTGCAATGCACTGTAGTTTGAAGACCTGTCATTCAGTCTTAAAGGCAACATCTCAAATGCCGTGAATTGGTTGATCACAGAATGATAGATGGTGCCATCACTGCCTAATACCTGTCTTAACCAAACTGTGGGAGCCAATCAAATTCGTTGTTTGTATTCATCATAGGGTCAAGGTCAAATCTCATGACTAGTGCCTTGTCCTAATTCGTTGGTGAGGGCTGATATTCCCACATTTCAGCACCATTCTGCAGGCATTCATAAGACAGAGAAGTTGTCTCAAAGAAAGCATGGCTCCATCTAGCATTGTCATAAGAAACCAATGAGATACCCGCGTGACAAACTTTGCTACGCAGTGGCACTGCGATCGATCGACCCATCGTGACGTCATTTAAACTGTCGACGTTGCGTCATGAAAAATTGACCTGTACATTTTTCTACAGGAAATGAGACAAAAATGTTGCTTTTATCGCCAACCTATCTCCTCATTTTAAGGAAAAAAGCAAGGAAATTAAAGAAATTTTCATCTGCTACAAGATGGTGTAAGGTTTACTGTCAGGCGAAACACACAAACGGGTTATTTTCATGCCAGAAATAAATGGAAATAATGTTAGAAAAAAGAAACTTCAGGCACATCGATCGCAGCGCCACGTCGTGACGTTAGTTCTGCCGGTTCCTCATTGGAGGTACTCCACAGATTGCCGGTTGAGACTGTAATGTGAGCAGACTAGGAAATGTGTCACCGGTACCATGTGGTGCAACACGTAGTGTACACCAAGTGCAATACACAGCAAAGGTCATCACCCTTCCAATGTTATAGGAGACAAATACAAGAAACGACAGCTGTGAGAACAATGAAGCAGCCATTTGTACTCCCAACTTAGAAACTTTCACCACATTTCTGATGATCATGAAATGTGTTCTAGATCAATCCATTGTTCTGGACCCCTTCATATCATGTGCATAAACGAGAATATCATTAAATACGAGACAGAGAATTCAGTGTAGACACTTTCTGGTGTCACAGTGTTGGTTTATTCCATCCAAGGACGGCCAGCATGTTTTATGATGTCAGTGAAGCATTCAGAATGAGATCAGCAGGTGACAGCAATGAAAAACTTGTGACCTTCTGTCATATACTCTATACACAGACCCTAACCAGTAGCCAGCTGTCAGGAAGGGGAAATCTCAAAGTTACAGGGAAAGGTGTCAAAATGAGTACGAGTCATAGAGATGGGCAAGACAAAAGATTTGATCAGTGTGAGGTACACGTGAGTGTTGATAGTCACTGAGAATACTTTGAGATGTCCCCGACCCTAACATTCTCACATGATGATCACAGATGGCATCTCTAATAGATATAGTTCTGTGTTGTCACTTTTTTGTCTGCAGCAGGTAGGGCCTCATCCACGTTCGTTGATACTTTTTGATACTCAGCACCGCCTGTTGCTCTTCGCCGTTGGTTGCCTCGTCCCTCCAGAATGAAGGCAATGATCTGGAAATGTACATACATAAGAATAATCATTCCAGTGTGTGTATAGGCCTACGTATCAAAGTAAGACCGCCTATATCCCAAATTTGCTGAAACAGGGACTGGCACTCAATTTTGACAACACACCTTAATTAATTCCAACAAGATAACGACAAAAATCATAATATGCATGTAGAATGATTGTAATTTCCACCAGACTTTCAGTAGGGCTCAAAAATTAAGGAGAAATGCCTACTGGTAATTTAAAAGAGCTGGGACCTTATTCACCAAGCCCACGTAACTTTAACTTTAAGGGTATACGCAAATCTTCGTCAGGCTGAGTGAACAATAAGCCGTCTGCAAATGGACAATAGTTTATGCACTCCTGTAAGTTATGAGAGCTATGTGAATAAGGTCCCTGATCTGTTTCTTCTGTTAGAGACAACTCACCTTTTGTTTATTGTGGAAGAGAACGTAGCCAACGATACAGACAACCACAATTGTAAGGAAATACGCCATGAAATGACTCGACTCGACTTCTTGTTTTGGCACAATGGGATTTATTCGCGTTTCCTGTTTTGTGTTGAGGAACCGATTCTTCTTACCGGTACCTACAATGCAACAGAAGATGTGCTCTAAGCTCAATCAACATGTATCTGTTTTTGTGAGTAGGAACTGTCTTCTGTACCTTTTCCTGCAGACACTTTTCAATTCAAAGATCCCCCTCTTGAGGAAGTTCACAATTCTTCAGCCATACATTGTACATGTTCACCATTTTTGCCAGCTCAGGTAAAAAACATTTCCACAGCAACAACCCAGCTCGATCACCATTATTTCGAATGTAGACCAATTTTGATAGACATTCATCCAAATTACTCAGTTTTTCCCTCATAAAGTCGCAAATGTTAACTTTGAATTATGGGAATTGGTTTTGGCAAATGACAACTTCAACATCTCTGTGTCACAGCTGCTAAGGTGAGAGCATACATGTACGTCATGTACCGGGTATGTGGAAATCTTTATACATGTACATGGAAAAATCATTAAAATCCATAGACACACATGGATTCAATTACTTAATTTAATACGATAAAGGATATCAACTGCATGCTGTGCCTACAAACAATGGTTTATGTCTCCACACCCAACTGGCAGGTGGCTTTTGATTTTCTGTTCCGTCTCAAAAATCAACTCAGAAATAATCTCAGGACCCATTTCCACCACAATGACACGGAAACCCATATCCTGTTTTTGGCACAATTTATAATATTACAGAGCCAACAATTAAATGTAACTAATTATCGTCACCCAGAAAAATATCATGGCACAAGGTCACTTGACTGATACTGCCTTTTAACTACTGGTACTGTAATTACAATACATGCACTCACTACTCCGGACATTTACTGGGAGAAACCCCTCCAAAGCAGACACCTGCTGCCAGGAGTCTGTCCGTGAAAAGTAGAAATGGCATTTATTATTTAGCAATCACTGGCAGTGGCAGAGAACTTCTTTCACTGTCGGGAGAAAGATTGGAACACCTCTGCCACGATTGAAAACTTTCAGTCCCAGTTTGAATACTCACGGAAAAGAAGATATTATTCTTTTCTTTTCAGACATCACTGTCATAAGGACATCAAATATCGTTAAAAGCTGGGAGAATTTACAAAACTGAAGTTCTCTAACTACTGCGCCATTTTAAATACTGATGAAATAAACCCCCCCATTTGTAGGGGGGCAATCGATATGATTGCTGAGCTTTTGCAGCTTGCCAATACAACATTGACGAACATGTGCTTGAGCAAACATGGTCAAACCAACAATATGTACATTGTATTAAGTCTGCAGGTGATTTTTAATCAATGACATTCTGTGTATCATAATATGTCAGTCACAAACGCCATATTGGCTGCAATGAGACACACACAATGAAGATATTTACTAAAATTTCTAGCGAACAATCAATTCCTGAGCCTTGGTCACCAGGAAGGCATCCTGAGCCTTGGTCACCAGGAAGGCAATCTCACCTTCAAAAATAGGCTCAAGGGGAACATCTTCACTTTTCTCTTGGGTACCTAAAAACCCACCACCACCATTAAATTGCCCACCATCCAACGCAATTCCATCGCTATAAGAACTGTCATCCTCGAGTTCAATATCACCTACAAAAGCAAGCAAAGCAAAGCCTCAGGTGCAAAGGTTTAGTTTCTAATATAGATAGGTTATAAGAGCTTACAGGTACAGAACATGTAGGATTCCCATCACCATTGTCATATAACTGTGGCTGATTGACACGTCTTTTGTCAATCACTTGCCGCCAACTAATGACTCAAAAAGAAAATTGCCAGCAATACATTGTACAATACCACATAACTTTTGAATAGCATCCACCAACAATGCAACATCCATCATGTCCACCAGGTTACTCAAGTTGCTCCAATATGACAAGAAAAAACTTCTTTTTGACAAACTTATACACTCAAGATTGAATTTACAGGTTTCATGCAGTGCAGAAAAGTTTGAAAATTTTGTCCGCAATAATGATGGGACCCAAAAAAGGTTGTAATGTAAGGAAGGCATGGATTGGTTGTTGTGTAAGAGATACGGACAGCAGGGCTGAAGTTAGACCCAGGAGTTTTCACAACACCTACCGTATTT
>NMRB01001473.1:116310-133922 GCA_002633025.1 Notospermus geniculatus
GGGGGGGGGGGGGGGGGGAAATGCCCCCAGCGAGAGCAAAAGGACAAAACAGATCTTTCCTCTATAAGACCATTTCCCCTCTTCAAGTCGAGTTTTGTGGTGTCCGATGTGGGGAAAATGCATCTCAGATGCAATTTTTTTTGTGGAAGGCCACCAGACCCCCTCCCACTGCACGTCGTACGTACGTATCAAGGCCAAGGGGGGGCTTTGCCCTCCAGACTAAACCAACTTTGCTCCGCCAGGCCACAAAGGGTAGCTCCCACTGGCTGCTGTTGGACACCATATCCACAGAGGAGGAAAAAGCAAAATGATTGGGCCACACTGCACTGGGACGTCACTGTCTTCGGCGTGATTGGGGCAAAGCGCGGCAGAGACCGAAATGGTCCATTGCCAAGGAGGACAATGTAAACAATATGGCGGCTAACTGAAATGGTCGCGTTTTTTCTGCTTTTTAAAAAGGTTTTTAGCAATAAACGGGAAAGGAATCTAGAGCAGGGAATGATAAGTTGGATTCATATCTTCGTACGGAAGTAATGATGTCGTCGGAGGAGGTTGCATTTTTGCGAGACCAAGGTACGAGGCCAATATGTGCGAATAAGTGGAGCGAGTTGCTCGCCGCCGCCTGCTGCGCGCTGCGTGCGCGTGCATGCATGCACATCATCAAGACCAATGCATCTGCATGCATGTCATGACATGTACATAGGATAGGCCTATGCATGCAGAGGCTTGCAGTGAATGCACATCCAGGCCCTATCTATCTAGGCCGAGGCCTATATACTAGTAGGACTAATCAATCATGAAAATGCATCCACATGATGATCACATGACGAAGCCTACCTAGCCTGCTGTTGTACGTGCGTAGCCCGTAGTCTACCGAGGCTGCCTACACCCACCCACCCAGCCAGCCCAGCCCCCCGATGCAGCCCAGCTAACCAAGCTAGCTTATACTATCTAGGCTGCGGCATGCAGTGGAGTGGGGGGGGGGGCTACTCTGTCTGCTGACCCCCCCCCCCCCCCNGGCATCGTCAATGACGCATGTCGTCATGAATGAAGGGCTGGTCCCGTCTCGTCAGACTCAGACCAGTCAAAACTTAAAAGTCCCTGGTGCCTAGCCTAGCTATGCCTATGAGATGTGCCTGTGGTGTGGCTTTGTAACGGTAATCAATGGTAATCCGTAATTCGGTAAGTGCGAATATGGCTACATGTCTGATGATAATCACAAGAGCGAGCACTGCACCTGACCTGGCCAAGGCCCTATACCACCGTAATTAGGCTGAGATTGACTGAGAGTTGTGTGGCATCCCACCAGCCCATCATTGCTGTAAAATGCCCCGCATTTCTCGAGTGATCTTTCATTTCAGTGAAAAGGCTCAATGCTGTGCTGGCCAAGTATCAAGAAAAGTACCCTTCTCTTGGCATTGATCAGTCAAGCAAGGCTCTCAATGTTGAGGGACCAGAAGCACCATGGCTGGTGGACAAAAGGTGCGACTTTATTCAATTTTTTTAAATATTAAGCACCATCAAGTGTGCTGGATGGTTGCAATAATCAAAGTTGCTGAACTTCGATATTTGCCATTTCCAGTTGCGCCCTCTACTTAGAAACTTTCGTGATGATAACCTCTAGTCTATGGTGATGGTTGGACACCAATCTTTTTGGAATACCACCGTAATTAGGCTGAGATTGACTGAGAGCCCATCATTGCTATAAAATGCCCCGCATTTCTCGAGTGTAACTAGATCTTTCATTTCAGTGAAAAGGCTAAATGCTGTGCTGGCCAAGTATCAAGAAAAGTACCCTTCTCTTGGCATTGATCAGTCAAGCAAGGCTCTCAATGTTGAGGGACCAGAAGCACCATGGCTGGTGGACAAAAGGTGCGACTTTATTCAAATTTTTTTATATTAAGCACCATCAAGTGTGCTGGATGGTTGCAATAATCAAAGTTGCAGAACTTCCATATTTGCCATTTCCAGTTGCGCCCTCTACTTAGAAACTTTCGTGATGATAACCTCTAGTCTATGGTGATGGTTGGACACCAATCTTTTTGGTCGAATAAAGAAAAAGAATCTTGATTCAATTATTATAGCTATACCAATTTGCTGGTCTTGGTTCTTTCCAGCCTACTCTCCCCACTGATAGCCGAATATGATGGCTCCATCAAAGAAATGACAGAACAGATAGAAGATTATAAGAGAGAGCAGAGAGATCTTCGTTCACAGCTCGATAAGATTCTATCTGAAAACAAACGGTTAACTCGTGAACTCAAAGAATGTGTTCAAAGTCAGTTGGATTCTTTGAATACATCAGATGTCAGGCCAGGTTTGGGGGATGAGGTTATGCTACAGAATCTGCAGCAGCAGTTGGACCTTGCATTGGAGGTGAGCATATCATTTTCGGTCTTGGATTAGAAGACTCAGTTTGGTGCTGGTATTGTGGAAAAAAACTCAGGACAGTTCACAGTTAAAATGACATGAACGAGGCCCAATGGTTTCTCAACCTGGTTGTTACTGGTTACTGGTAAAGAATTATCACTTTTCCTTGCAGGAGAAGGGATCTGCTGTTGAAATGTGGCAGTCAACTCTTCAAGAAGTTGAACGACTTGAAAGAGAGATTCAGGAGCAGAAAAATAATCCACAGTGGAAAGTTTTTGAGCAACAGGCAAATCAGGTGAATATCAGGGGATAAATCTCCCACATTGCCATTTTTTTTGATTTTACCCATTTGATTATATATTTAATTCTAGTTTGTTTTTTTTTGAAATTGTAATACTTCCAGTGTTAATTATCTGTGTTGTGAAGAATCAGCATGGGAATGTTTCTAAAGAAATTTATGAGACACCTTATAGTACACGTTATGTCCTGTTTCGTGGTTTTTTAATGGCTGGACAGTCCCATTGTATTTCCTTTTGTAGTTAGTTACATTAACATTTTCTTTCCTGCTGAATCAATCATTATGAGTACCGGGTATGACTTTTATTATTGTTCACACGTGGGAGCACCGCACTAGTGGTCGTGAACACTTCAATAAGAAATTGACAATACCCTATGGTTTTCAACATGGCAGCAACACCTAAATTCACAGGGGTCAAAAGTTCCTCATTGATGTTGATTGTTATGAAAAGTGTTTTTCAAGGATTGGGATCAGAACTGAAATTGACCCCTTGGCTTGACAGTGACACATGAATTTCCCCCTGCTCATTTTGGTTTCTTAACTGTTACCAAAAATAGACCAAAAAGCAGAATCTGTTGGTCTGTTTGTGAGGGAATGATTCACCGGGTGAAGAAGTTCAGATTGATGTTGGATGCCATAACCTTACACAGTGTTCTCCAACTTCTCTGACATTTGGTGTGGCGGTATCCGGGCTCCAGCAGCCCCCCAGAAAAATTTGGTGTAAGTTGGGCTGAGATGCGATCTCCTGCGTTCTGGCGAACGAAAAACACACTCCAATTTTGCGAGAAATATCATTTTCATACGGCCAGAAAACCGCCGAATCCCGACGATCTCAGTGGCAGCATCATGCCAATCTTCGAGAATGTCGTATGCATGCAGTTCCTGCTGTATGGTTGCTTTCAGACAGAGCGTAACTGGGGAGTTACGTTTACTTTTGTCAGCTGTGGAGGGAGATTTTTGGTGTGGCGGCAGATTTTTTTGGTGTGGTAGGGAAGGTCTGTTCCAGGTTTAGGTTGGTGGCAAAGAAATTTGGTGTGGCGGTGTGTACCCGTGGTATAGGAGTTGGAGAACACTGCTTACATAAAGATTCATCACATAATACTCTTGACATGTTTGTGCCACAACTGTGACCCCCTTCAGAGTTAGGGTGTGACTTGGCCAGTTATTTGTGGAGGTGAAATCGTTCTGTTTAGAATACCAGCTGCTGGCTTTGATTTAGACCAACAGCAAGTTTATGCTGTTCAGAGGGAGGGACCTGTGTGAGCATGTAGGGGACTTGTCTCAGATATTCTCTCAGATGCTTTTATTTGTAGGCCTACCATTGTTGTCCTATTTCCCTCCCCTATTCCCTCTCTTTTGGGCCTGTCAACATACATGGTACATGTACTAGTAAGAGAAGGAAGGCCAATAAGTCCCTCAATAGATTCTTGTATCTTTTTAGAATAGGTTATGCAGGCAAAGCTGGCCGAATTACCAGTATGCCTTTAATCATGGCATTCCCTTGGAAATTCATTCCCTCTTTTTGTTAGGCCCAACAGTGTACATGTATGTATGTAGCCCACGTGTATACTCTGTAGTACTTATGAAAAAATTTGGCCTTTGCAACATGTTGGCCTAACTGGCTACTGCAGTATTTTAAGCTTGCCAGAGTAGGCCTTGGCCTGTACAATTATAATACCTGCCCCAGCTCAAGGTCTGAATAAGTTTTGGCCTTGGCCTCCGCCGCAATCTCGTCAGTACTTCAGGCCCATGAGCTCCGAGTCTGAGCAGTTCCAGTAGGCAGAGAGAATTTTTGATTCTCTATGTTTGAGTATTTTAGACTACAACTAGGAAAGTTGCATCCAGATTTACAGGGAGTCGGTCATTATTTGTGCTGTCCAGCATGTCCAATGGTGTTACAATGCTGGCCATCATCTTTGTGTGGCTTGAACTTGTTTGCAAAGAAATATACGAGACATTATCACTAATAACTGCCTTTTTTTTCAGAAATTACATGTAATTTATAATTTATTCATATTGAATCAATGAATGCATTGCATGATTTCTATTATTCTACATGTACATGTATTTGTAATCTTATTTGTTTTCAAAGTTTTCTTCAGTGCTTTCCTGTTTTGTTTTTCGGTGCAGAAACCATTCACAAAGCCCAAAATAAGAACCTGTTCCGGTTCGCAAAGAACATGCGTAAACTTTTACCCTATTCTGAATGTATGACTATCATTGAATGCATTCTGTGGAACTTTGCAAGATTTCACGTTATTCCAGAAGAATTATCAGAAGACCTGGGCTGCTTGAATGGTGAAGTGAACACAGCCATATGGCAGCTCAGAGATGTTGCAGGTTCAAATCCCATCGGGCCAGCTCCACCGTTTGTTCACTATGTGAAGATTGTGTGATGAGCTTTAATTTTATACAAATAAATTGCTTATCCTATGTGAATCGAAAGCATTTTTGATGTTCATGTACG
Organism: Notospermus geniculatus; assembly: GCA_002633025.1. Lineage (NCBI taxonomy): Eukaryota > Metazoa > Nemertea > Pilidiophora > Heteronemertea > Lineidae > Notospermus > Notospermus geniculatus. Next base: position 121,446 of record NMRB01001473.1, read on the forward strand.
TCTTGTCTTATTAATTGTAAAACACCATGGAAATGTGTGTGTGAATCAAGGAATAACATGAGGTGTTGCCTGGTCCCAGTCCCTTTTAGGAGGAAGGGGACTACATGTTTTGTGGACCATCTCATTTAGCATGTTTGTTTAGTCGCCCAGGCCTCCCCTGGGTGAGACCCACAGCATTCTTTTATCGTACAACGTCATGATCTGGCGCCTCTCGGGCCTGCCCTAACTAACCACCTCGGTGAGGTGGTTACTTGGGGAAGTAAACCACGCTAATTCCGAGCATGCGTCCTGCTGTCAACTAAGACGGATCCATTCATTGGTCCCCTCCCTCCTCAATCAATGAACCTTGTGTACTATTTAGTTTTCAATGTAGTGAAATTATTGAATGTTGATTGTGATTAAATAGTCCTCGTGATCCCAGACTCAAATCCTAGGAAGGATACATGTATATAATGCGACACTATTCTCCTGAAGCAGTGTTCTCCACACCAGTTAAAAAAGGGCGGCCTGCCCCTCTTAAAAATACCAAAGGCAAACTCCGCCCCTCTTAAAAACGGCCCGCCCCTCTTAAAAATTTGTCCACCCCTCTTAAAAATTCGTCCGCCTTAATATTTATGATTTAGATCATTCAATTATGCATCTCAGAGCACCTAAAATCCAAATTTCGCTGCGGGAGAGCCCCCCAGACCCCCCGCCAGAAGGAACCTTTGGCGCCTCGCACGGTGCCTTCGGTACCAGGCCCACCGCCGCCCCTCTTCTTAGACCAAAACCCATGGAGAACACTGCTGAAGTTGATGTGCATGATGTATGAATGCAACACTATTATTCTCTCTCTCTCTGTCGTCAAGTTGTACTGCATACTTTTTCACCATTGATCGTTATGCCTGTGCACCGAGCCTGTTTTCACAAATTCCCACGTGGATATCTGCCATGTCAGCAGTTCCGTGTTGATGGTCAGTGTCTTGGAAGAACAAGGAAAAGGGCCAAACAGACTGGCATGACGTCCTACTGCTGGGAAAAATTCATTTTGTTAGGTGTGATTGACGACCGCACATTGTACTTGCAGCACCTTGCATTGATTGTCACGTGAATGAACACAAAATCCATGTAGTTTCTCTTTAGAGTGAAACCACCAGTCCTCATTATTTGCATGTGACTGTCTGATTTTGGGGCTGCAAATGCTCAATATTAAATTTTAATCAGAGTTTCAATTGTTATAGACCATTTAGTAATTATTGATCCATTTAAACGGTACCGTAGTCTACATACCAAGTATGGTTGGCATCCCAGAAATTTTAAGTATTTCTCTTAATAAACATGTCATGGTCGAATTGGTACAACCCAATCCATCATTTTTCTTTTGATATCTTATTTGCAGTTGGAAGAGCAGTATTTCAGCGCAGTGTCAGAACTTAATGGAGAAATCAGCTCTTTGCAAGATGAACTCAGGTACGAAATTTGACCTCATTCTTATTAGAAGGTTCAAATCTACTTGTCATGTTTGCAAATAAACTAAGCTATTATGCTAAATCTCTTATCGTCAATCCTTCCTGGTGTCTTTGGATTTTGTTAGAAATTTGTGCTATTAACTTCTGTTTTGTAATACAAGTTGAAGTTATTTCACCCCGAGGAGGAACGTCTTGGCCCTCTTTGCTGTAGTGTGGCATATTCTGAGAGTTTAAGATCAATTGCTTCTTACATATTCATGTGCTGTTAAAATGGCTGTTTTAGAGAGTGATACTCTTCCACTGTTGGAATTGCTTACGGAAAATATCCTGTCAGTGTGTGATTTTGTTGAGTACGTTTCACAAATTTCATTTGTCTTCATTGTTAATTCGAGGACAATTTTTGCATCTTACATTTACCATGTTCTTGTACTTCTATATGCTCATTTATATGGATTTACATTGTGTTGTTCGTGAGTAGTCCATGCGCCTGAATGCTTCATTCAATCAGAATTTTGAATTGACTTTTGGTTTCTGTTTTTTTGACACAGGAAAAGCAAGAATGAAAACCGAGCTGCCAATTTACAAGTAACAGAACTCAGGAGGACACTGGAAGAAGTCAAAGAACAGATGTTCAAACAAGTACGTACTTCAAATCTCACTGACACAAACTTGTCACTCAGAATTCACAGACGTGATAGCAAGTCACTATCCATTGACTCGGACATGGGGTTAAATCCTGTTTTAAAACCTTGAATATCATTTCAGGAACAAGAGAGAAATGATGCACTTGGCCATGGTGAAATATCTGACAATATCATTGATTCTCTGAGGAAGGAAATCAGTGAGTTAGAAGCCAAGTGAGTTCCAAATCTTGTGATAGTATGACCAAAAATTCGTAAGCGAGCCGAGCTCGCCTTATAAATTTTTGGTATGACTGCTTATGTGGGCAAGAGAGCAGCACTTGCAATACTTATGAACTTGAGTAAACTCATGCATAACTTGGGCACTTACTCTCCTGGAGATGTGTCAAGAGCACTCAGAACTCTCTTCTTCTTAAATTGAACTGCTATTAAGATATTCATTTGTTTTATTTGGTTAAGGGCGTGGAAGTCTCCATCTGTGGCTAGGTAGGCCTACTTCTTCCTGAAATTTGTGTATCTTTGGTGACAACTCTCGTGTGTTTCTAGCTATTCCAGTGCCCAACGAGAAAATGCTCAGTTGACAGAAGATAAAAAACTCGGTGAGGAAAAGATGCAAGAACTGCTGAAGAATAACTTGGATCGTGAGGCTCACGAGTATGAAACGGTACTACAGCTGAAAGAACAGACTCACATTGCTGATCAGGTCAGCCTTGAGAGAGATCAGGTGGGTTTGCAGGCCTTTCTTGAGGCAGTTAAAACTATATTAGTGCATTTACATTCATTGCTGTTTGGGGCAGTGTTTCATTCAGCATATGGGGTGTGACCTGCGACTTGCATGATTCACCTTCTAGTACGGTAATGAAATATCTGAGGACAAATGTCTTCGGGCCAGAAGTCCTAGAGCTAACTCGATGTATTCTTGTATTTTTTGACGTCAGGCTCTGATAAATGAAAAACAGGCTCAGGAGGAGAATCAGAGACTGCAGGAGGCAATCAACAAACTGCTGGATGAAGCCGGGATGCGGACAAGGGAGGAAGTTGACAACGTGAAGAAACAGTGCAATGTTAAGATGGAGAGGCTAGTTGAGGAGGTCTATGGTTTAGAAATGGTGAGACCCTATGAATGCAATGTGGGGTGCATCTGTTAAGCAAGTATTTGCTTTTTTTGCATCCCGCCTACTATTACTATTAGTAGAAATAAAGCACTTATATATATATAAAAAAAAAAGGCAATGGATGCTGAGGTTCCAGGTTCAATTCCCATTCTTCATGTGATAGAGAGGGTGACTCTTGTTGACATCACAGGTTTTCTCGGGGCACTCCTCTATACCCCTGCTATACTTTAATTTGCCCAATAATGTCTACACAGCTTCACCTCTCCTCCCAATCCAATACATGTACAGTGCACCCTTGCTCTTACGAACCTCGATTTTACGAACTCCCAGATATTTAATGAATCCAACGTCTGGCTCCCCAAATTTCTAGAGGCCTGGATCCAAATTCATAAACGTACACTTGTCTTTTATGTTGAACAAAAGATAGACTGAAGTAGTTTTTATGATTATGGACCCTGGTCTGATGGTGGCAGGTGCCTTGTGCGAAATTAACCTGATATTTGTGATTGTTGTTCATAAACATTAGTCAATGTGGAATGTCACTCATCGTGTGTGTTAGTAACAAATTAATGCCATTTCTTTTAAAAGGAAAATAGTGAAAAACAAGCTCAACTGGATAGAGCCTATCGAGAGAAGAAGGCAGTGGAGGCAGAACTTGAAAAGGTGAGGAGCATCATGGGAGCTAGGTTATTTATAGTTGGTCTCCCACTGTTGAGTAAGGTGTGTCAAAGTGTCAACCCCTGGCATGTTAGAGCATGTTGAAAAATGCTCCTCACTTCGTCCGAGGGGGGGGGGGCTAAAGGTCAGGAAGTGCATTGTGAAAGTGAAATTGACAGTGACAAATCTGTTTGTTTGCAGCTGTACCAGGAAGGTGTAACACAGGGTCACAAGGAAAGCAGCACGTACGCTGAGTTGAGCCGACGAGCTTGTCAGGCAGAGAAGGAAAAACAGGAAGCAGTCTTGAGTCTCGAGTCGACTACTAATCAACTGAAGAGGATTGAGAATGTGTAAGTTAGAAAAGACCTCAACTATGGGGACACCTCTCTAATTTATTAAGGAATCTAATTTCCATTTAAAAAAATTGACTGTTTTAGTGTCTCATGGGTTCTTCCTTCATGCAAGATACAGAATAGCACAAAATTGACACACAAAATGATAATAAGCAAGAAGTCAATCTCCAGAATTCACGAATTTTCGACCCCAACCGGGGTCTTTTTTAAGTGCGGAACTTTACAATCTGAAACTCTAGAAAAGTCTCTAGAAGAGTCTTTTCTAGAGTTTCAGATTGTAAAGTTCCACTTGAAAAAGACCCCGGTTGGCGTCGAAAATTCGTGAATTCTGGAGATTGACTTCTTGCTTATTATCGGTTCTTCCTTCATGAATATACAACTGATCCTTCGGCCATTTATTCTTAGTTACAAGCAAGAAAAATCCCAGTATGATTCACATATGAACAATATGAAGGAACGTATGGCAGAACTGACTCGGGAGTATGAGAAGGTGGATGAGGATCGCATCAGATATGTTGATCAGATCAACGAGATGAAGAAACTAATGCTGCAGCTGAAGAAGGAGAAAGAGGCTGCGGAGAGGAAATACAGTAGGCAGGTGAGGTTTGAACTCCACTTTTGAATTCCCAAGTCTGGCCCCCCTGAACTGAGAACTCACCCCACCGTACGCCTCTCCAGGCAGGGATACCTGGGGGTCCCTGGAGGTACATGTACACTGGTGGACAGAAATATTAGGACAGTGGCCAATTTGAAGTTTGATGTAGTGAATGTAAATGAACTCAACTTGTGTTCATATATTGTGGGAAGGGTTCATCTTCTTCTGATTCTTAACAGGCAGAAACTTACCGGTACATCAAACTTAAAATTGGCCACTGTCCTAATATTTCTGTCCACCAGTGTATGTATCTCCAGACCTCAGATCGAGTTCACTTCGGGTTACAGGATGGGATCTCACCATGGCAGACAACACCTATTTGACAGCATTTCATAATTTCACCCAAGTGTAAATTGTGTACCTACATGTATGGTGAAATGTGAGCAATGAGTAGTTGTGCTTCCCTTCCAGATGTCATGTGTTGAGCAAGATCAGAACTTACGTGACCGCGAGTATGACGTGAAACTACAGAGTATGGAAGACAGTCATCGTCATGCCATGTTGGAAGTTCGCCAACTACTGAACTCCCAGCAGCGAATGAGTGCTAAGTATGTAACTAGAAATCTTTGTTTTGTTTTCCTTGAATTGGGTGACAGCTCGATTGTATCCCAGCTATGAAAAGTCAACAACTGATCACCAAAGAACGATTTTGCTGAAATGAGTGTTTGCACATTGGTGTCACGTTATTCGCTTCCTTTCCAGATGGAAAGAAGAATGCCATTCCATCACTGCGAAATTTGAAGCAAAATTAGCTGAGACACGCGATGAGAATTCTCGTCTTAAAGTACGGCAGCAGGAGTTGGTCTCTTTGCTGGACGAAATGAGGAAGAAGACGACGGATTCTGAGGAAATGTTGGGGGAATATACAAGAAATATCAAGCGACTGGAGGACAGGGTGCGAGAAGCTGAACAGAGAGCCGTGATGGCTACAAAACAGGTATGATAGCGGTAATTTGTGTAAAATACAAGTTTGGTACTTGGCATTTGTTATTTACATGCCTTGAAACGTGTTCCCATATTGAGATGTCCAAATTGCCGTCCTGTCAATAGACAAATCCCAAATTGACGTAAACGAGAAAGATCTGCGCACTTCTGCTGAAATCGCAAACACAACCTTGGTTTGAAACTGAACGACGTGATGCAGAGAACGCCACGAAGGTGACGTCGAAGACGTTGCGTCAGAGTCGACCTTTGCTGAATCATGGATTGCGTCACGTCAGCTGGTTTCAGATCGAGGTTGTGGTTGCAGTTTCGGCGGAAGTGCGCAGATCTACAAATTCGACAATCGTCTATAGTATGTTCAAAACCTTGATCCTCGAATTTCCTTTCCACTGTTAGGTTTCTAGCCAGTTGTCAAGGGAGAGAAGAATGATGCAAGAAAGGCGACACTTACGTTCAGAGCTCGACAGAACGAAACTTGAGACCACGCGTCCCAGCAATAGGTGTGTAACCTGCCAGGAATCTCAGCCCTTTCACCGCCAAGCTAATTTTGTTTGAAAATATGAAAAAATGTTTCAATGCACCCCGTATTTGTCCCAGAGGTATTATTCATTGGAAAGTTCTCAGTGTGTACTTTAAAATAAATACCTTGTGGCAGGGTTTCCATATGAGTTTTCCATTTGGAAGGATACTATAAGTAAAGTTGTCTCCGAATTTTACATATTTTCGACCCCAACCAGGGTCTTCCTCAGGTACTTTCAAGTAGAGATCTGAGAAGTGAATGATATCTCTTCCATTTGGAAGGGATATTAATTTTAATGAAATTGCCACAGTGAAACGGGTTGATCACCAACAGGCATTTGAATTAATCGCCACCTTTGAAAACATTAATAATGTCAATATACATCCTTCCTCTTTGCAGAAATGCTGATCCAATCTTGGCCCAAGAAGCCACCCGGAGCCGACGTGGAAGTGGAACCGGCCCAATGGATGGTTTCCTGACCAATGGACATCGTACCGATGACCTTGCACCGCTGTGATTAAACTGACTCCCGATTGGAATATATTTCACGAAGACATGACATGCTTACCATTGCCAGAGGTTTGAGTACAATAATAATATTACCCTTGCCAATCTAATACATACACATTTTTGTTTTTATTATTTTAAGTTATCTCACTCTAACCACGGTCTTATCAAGTAAGAAGAACACCCCTATATATAACCAGGTTGAGAAACGACACAATGTCGGATGAAAAGATCAGTCAAATTTTGGCCGAATCATAAGTTCCAATTGTCCACTGTATACGTCAGCGGGAACATTAAAGTATGAACTTTGTTAATACACAACTTTTGAAACAAATTGATAACCAAAAAGATGATTTTGCAGCCTTTTTCGGCGGCCCCGGTCGGAAAACGTTNCCACTGTTAGGTTTCTAGCCAGTTGTCAAGGGAGAGAAGAATGATGCAAGAAAGGCGACACTTACGTTCAGAGCTCGACAGAACGAAACTTGAGACCACGCGTCCCAGCAATAGGTGTGTAACCTGCCAGGAAACTCAGCCCTTTCACCGCCAAGCTAATTTTGTTTGAAAATATGAAAAAATGTTTCAATGCACCCCGTATTTGTCCCAGAGGTATTATTCATTGGAAAGTTCTCAGTGTGTACTTTAAAATAAATACCTTGTGCCTTGTGGCAGGGTTTCCATATGAGTTTTCCATTTGGAAGGATACTATAAGTAAAGTTGTCTCCGAATTTTACATATTTTCGACCCCAACCAGGGTCTTCCTCAGGCACTTTCAAGTAGAGATCTGAGAAGTGAATGATATCTCTTCCATTTCTAGAGAGATATCTCTTCCTTTTCTAGAGTTTCAGATTGTAAAGTTCCACTTGAAAAAGACCCCGGTTGGGGTCGAAAATTCGTGAATTCTGGAGATTGACTTCTTCCATTTGGAAGGGATATTAATTATAATGAAATTGCCACAGTGAAAGGGGTTGATCACCAACAGGCATTTGAATTAATCGCCACCTTTGAAAACATTAAAAATGTCAATATACATCCTTCCTCTTTGCAGAAATGCTGATCCAGTCTTGGCCCAAGAAGCCACCCGGAGCCGACGTGGAAGTGGAACCGGCCCAATGGATGGTTTCCTGACCAATGGACATCGTACCGATGACCTTGCACCGCTGTGATTAAACTGACTCCCGATTGGAATATACATTTCACGAAGACATGACATGCTTACCATTGCCAGAGGTTTGAGTACAATAATAATATTACCCTTGCCAATCTAATACATACACATTTTTGTTTTTATTATTTTAAGTTATCTCACTCTAACCAGAAGGATACTAGGTGAAACTTCATATAATGTAGTCCCCAGAGTTAGTTCTATAGAGATTCGGAGACAGAGAATCAAACTAATGTATACATTGTAAGATTTATATGTACATGTAGATACATATCTTTGAGTAAAAAATATATTTTCGAGAGCCATTTAGCCGGTCTAAATGAATAAAAAATCTATTAAAAAAAATCTATAAAATCTTAGTAAGCCATTATAGAATGTCAAAGAATGGGATAAGTACATGTAGTTCTGTCACGAGGGTTATCTAAGTTATTATACAAGCACTATATCCATAAATTACTAAACATCTATACTGCCATTTAATATTTTCATTCTTATTGCCTCAAGGCCGTCACGTGACGTTTCATAAATATGTGTAGGTATAGTGTTCATAGCCTTGTAACATTCGCCTGTATGCACGTTCTTTACCATTCAATTGAATTCGGAGCATTTCTTAATTTTATTTGCCAAGTGCAAATCAGTAGTGAAACATTCCATTGAATGGGTTTGATCAGTGGAGTTCTCTTTCCAAACCGAGACAGGCATCAGTTTTTCACACGGACCAGAACGATGCCTGTCCCTCGGAGCTTACGTTTTGATATCTGTGGTGAAGTTGGCCTGGATTCATGAACATAGCACCGGTTTCCCTGGTCTAATTATCAAACTCAATCAAATTTATTCATCATAATTATTAATACCAATAGATGTCATTTGTTCTTTACTGTTAGAACTAAATAAATATTTGGTAAAAATTGACTGAACTTGATTGTGTTTTTGTGATGAACAGAATGTTCTATGAATTAGGTCATAGAAGAAAAGCTAATTACATGTAGGCATACGTCCACCATCTTTTTGTGGCGAGGTTTACATATGTCGCGACACAACTACGGTATTTAATTGTACTGATTACATGATTTATTGCAAAGTCCTTTGTTGTGACAGCATGTACTGGTACGGTACTCAAGTAGTTCATGTAGATGTAGTTCACACACTGGATCCATCCACCGCATCCCGTTGACAGTTTATACATGTAGAATTTGGTGTGGTCTCTGATTCACTCACCTGCAAATCACATGAGTCAGTGCAATAGACTCTATCACTCCAAAAGAGCGCAGCACCTTACGGGGGTAGCGTCATGATGTCCCGCACGTCATTTCTGAACGCATGATGTGACTCGAAAAAAAGTCCCGTTGTTTCAGCGATCATGACGTCGTGACACAATCTGATTTTTTTTCGTCTCACCTCAAAACATCATGAATGACGTGCGGGACGTCATGACGCTGACCCCTGTACGGTGCTGCGCTCTTTTGGAGAAATATCGTCTATTAAAGTGGAGCTCCTTTTTCATTCGTCATTTGTGATTTGGCACAAATCATCCGTAACCTGAAGAATGATGTGTGTCTGTCTAGTTGTTGAACTCTTTCCTAAGGCTGCCCTCACACAGAGCTACATGCTACATGGGCACGCCAGTTAACAATGGCTTCACAAATGGCTTGCGACCGTGAAGCCATTGTTAATCAGCAGTGTGTCCGTGTAGTGTGTAGCTCTATGTGATTGCAGCCTGAAGGAACATTGCATTCTCCATTAACTGTTCACATACTTTTACACTTGAAAAGTGTAAATGAAAAGTGAGCAGTTCATTTCTACATGTATATTAACGGCTATTTTCGTGAAGGAATAGATGGTTTGATTTCTTTTGTAGAGTGGGATGGGTCTGTAGTTGCGTAATATTGAGTTGTTGAATGACATTCACTCATTAGATAACATTCACATGGAGTACCATGGGACACGAGTGCCTCATAATTGAAGTGGTTTGATTTGTTTTGTACAATGGAAGGGGTAGTTGTGTAATATTTGTTGAATAACATTCACTAATTAAATAACATTCACGTGGAGAACCATGGGACACGGGCACCTGATAATTGAAGGGGTGACAATTCCAGTACTTTATCTCTCTCCACTTGATGTGTGTCTGTCTAGTTGTTGAACTCTTTCCTAAAGGAATTTGTGAAATCTATCACAGTATCAGGCCTCCTGCGGACCAATTTGCATCTATTGGCAATTGCTGTCAATGGTGCCTGAATTGTCAAGGCCAGGTCAGTGCCGGTCATTGTCCTCATCAGAAATGAACCATATATCGGAGGGCAAATGATGGTATCAATTAACTTAATCATCCCCAATCATAGAAATAGGCCTAGTACTGCTTCAACTCTAACCAATAGTCCATTCTCAAATTGACGTACACGACAAAGATCTGCACACTTCCGCCGAAATCTCAACCACAACCTCGACCTGAAGCTGAATGACGTGACGCAGACGGACAACCCGACGACGTTGCGTCAGAGTCGACCATTGCTGAATCATGGACTGCGTCACGTCACCTGGTTTCAGATCGAGGTTGTGGTTGCGATTTCAGCGGAAGTGCGCAAATCTGCTTATTCGAGAATCGTCTTCCCAAGGCTCCTATACTAGGTTTCTCAATTTGTGGTAATTTCAACTGCAAGGGCAACCCCCAATTCTTCCGTTCAAGAAGTACGCCTACTGCTTAAACTCTTAACTAATAGGTGGCACTGGCGAGCACACTCTTTTCCAAAGCACCTAGAGGATTCTCAATTTGTGGTCATTTAATGCAAGGATACTTTGCATCCTGTTTCCGGCTGAAATGATAACGGTAATGAAGCCATTATTTTCAGACGCATGTATTTTATTTCTGAACTTCACATGATTTATTTATTACATCAGTCATACAAAGTTTGGAAATGAAGTTAAAAAGAGTGAATTCAACATTCCATCGAATTTTAGAATAGGAGGTAGCTGAATTTACAAACTGATAGGCCTAGTCTAGGGCAATATAAAAGCTTGATTCCAGATTAATTTATCTGAACCGCAAAATGATCTGATGTAATTTTTTGTCCTCTCGCACATCTTAGGAAAGCCGACACCTGTTCTTCGAGGATTTGAATTTATGTACAGAAAACACCTGATGATAGTCAATTCTTCAATCGTTTTGAAAATGAAAGCCAAGGCTGGAGGAAAGAAATGGTTACCCTGAATATCCGATCATATCTCAAACATAGCGGGAAATCGTATACTTCCTAATCATAACCATGGGTAAGTTTCTTCAGGACCTAAGACCTTTCACGAAGCCCCCATAACTCTACTGAGTACGAAAACAATTGTCCCCTTTACGGGCAACCTATTGTTCACTATCAGTCTGACAAAGGATTTGCGTACCCTTAGTTAGGGGGGCTTTGTGAATAAGGTCACTGATGATTAAATGTAGGCCTGTCATCAGAACATCCCATGGTTCATCTGAGTGCCCTTCGTACGTGTAACTCATTCTTGAATAGTGTTGACTCAAGAACTGAATTCGACATCCCTGTCATCCTAATATCTTATGCAGCTTATTACAAAAGCACTAAATATATGTACAGTAATCAACGGCTCTGCTTTAGTTGTTTCACAACTATCCGGTGTAATGCATGCATGTAGAATATGTCACTGTATTTCATTTCAAAACTGGAATGTACACTATGTGAATGTGTCTTTCTGATGATCATTTCCGAGGTACCGATATATACGTGTACCGGTATTTGTGTATCTCGTAAGAATCATCAGTTCAACACTAGAATAATCTCAACTTTTTCCCCACAAGTTTAATGCTCTTTCTTTTTCACCAAACATTTACAAGAAGAATATGAGAAGTTGGATCATATACTTTGTAGACCACATTTATAGGCACATGTTCCAGAAATGTTTAGTGATTCACCTTCAGAAGTTACGTGAACAGTGACCGTTGATTGAGGATTTAAGGATACATCTTTTTCTTCTCCGTGACAAGCAGTATTGGTTGCTAAAGGCTATCGTATTCAATTACCCCACCAGTGTCAGCATGGAATACATAGTACGCCAGCATTCCAAAGAAGAGAACAATCCCCCATGGTGTACCAGTCAGGTAGCTTGCCAAGACCAGCAATATCAATACAAATGTGCGAGATAGTCATGCACGGCGTTGCCTTCTGAGAAACTGGATGATGTTCTTCAGCGCATGCAGACGATCTCTGAGGATAGTCATCGAGGTGAGAGAGACACGGGCACTTGGATCGAGGGGAAGAATTGCAGTCATCCACCAAGCCCAACTAGGCCCTAGAGCGGGTAGTGGGTTGTCATCGTCATAGCGTGGGAAGGCACCGAACTGGCTAGTAATTTGGGATTGTTGCTGTGCTGGTAGACTCTCAAACCACTCCTTGCAAGAACTGAAGACTTCTTTACTCATCACAAGGATTTCTGGAATTCAAAATGAAGGTCGTTTTATGCTGTG
>NMRB01001473.1:135396-169579 GCA_002633025.1 Notospermus geniculatus
TATCAATACAAATGTGCGAGATAGTCATGCACGGCGTTGCATTCGGAGAAACTGGATGATGTTCTTCAGCGCATGCAGACGATCTCTGAGGATAGTCATCGAGGTGAGAGAGACACGGGCACTTGGATCGAGGGGAAGAATTGCAGTCATCCACCAAGCCCAACTAGGCCCTAGAGCGGGTAGTGGGTTGTCGTCGTCATAGCGTGGGAAGGCACCGAACTGGCTAGTAATTTGGGATTGTTGCTGTGCTGGTAGACTCTCAAACCACTCCTTGCAAGAACTGAAGACTTCTTTACTCATCACAAGGATTTCTGGAATTCAAAATGAAGGTCGTTTTATGCTGTGCACCCAGTCCCTCATGTGTTCATTCTACTGAATTATCACAGAAAAGAAGGAATGAAATGTTTTCTGCTTTGGACATCACCTGCCTTCACACCATCTTAAAGCCCCACTGTGTTGAATTTGAAAAACGCAAATCATCGCCGCGATTCTTGACGTCAGTGCATGACGTCAGCGTAGTGTAAAAGGTACTGCGCTCCATCTGAATACATTAGAGCCCTCCCTGTCGTACTTTCTAATGTGTGCTGAAAACTAGGCCTTGATTCTCTAAAGTACGTATCAGACAAGCATTTTGGGGACCTTCACAAGGCTATGAGACCTCTTTGTGCTCTCTCCTAACATTTTGAAAATATCGTAAAATTCAATACTGTGGGGCTTTAAAGTTGGGTGGCATTTGTTCTTCAAAGTCACCAGGGAACATTAAAACTTACCATCTCGTTCTTCTGTCTCGATCGGCTGGTCTTCAATGAACTGGACCTTGGCAGTGTGGTATCCTTCTCTCATACTACGACTTATCACCTTGAATCGCTGACCTCCAATCGTATCAACAATCGAGCGACCATCGGGAAAATATCGGACATCTCTGATTTCTAACATAGTTCCGATGTCAGTGAACTGTCCCCTATGGAGGAAAGAGTAATCGTGATTTGATACTGTGAAACACAACTGAACCTGCCTGATTTCTGCTTTACTCGTGCCTACCCAAGTTTCCACGCTGAATAGCTAGATTTTTTTTCAAAACGAGAACGCTAATCAGAAAGAAGAGAATATTATATGGACCAAGGATACTCCACTTACTCAGTCATTCCAATCGGAAGGCACATTCCAAATTTTCTCGTGCCAGATTCCATGCATTGACGGATCATCAACCGATAACGAGGCTCGAAAATGTGGAGAGGACAAGCAACAGTCGGAAAAGCCAAAGAACATACGAAGATGGGTATCTCATGTTCGTCATCTTTGCCGGCACTGGAAATGAGAAATTGCAAGGTTATTTGAGATAAAACGAGCAAGGAGATGGGCAAATTTCATGATGGAGAGAAATAACACCAGTGCAGTTTGTACAATTGCTCAGCAGCCTCAGCACTGACCAACCATGATGATAACTTCTTTGATCAGCAATGATAAGCACAGTATCTTTTAATACGAAATAGACTCACTTGACTAGGACTGCCATCTCTTCCTCGAATGTTTTCTTACGCTCTTGATATTGCTCTGGGAAGTATGTGGTGATGAGTTCATCAATGACTTCCACTACAGACTGTCTCCTTTCAGCCAAATGCTGGAAAATAAGAACAAGAGATAGGAATATCTACTTGATTTACCAGACAGTATACATGTCAGCAGCAAGGAATCTCTCAACAGGGAAAGGCCTGTGCAGCTAAGTCACAGTCATATGCGAAGAATACTGGAGTACAAGGTGGTGGGCAATACTCTTAATGAATTCATTTTAGAGGTTAACTAGAATATGCATCATTGGCTGTGTGGGACATCACAACAGAGGACAATATCTTTCAGGATTTACCAAATTTTCAAAAGAATAACCATACCTCAGCAAGGGAATTCTTGCACAGTGGACAATGAGTACTATGGTCTAAGCTCCGGTCCAAACACTGACGACAGAAAATATGGCCACATGAGGTTGCAACAGGCATGTAGTACATCCGAAAACAGAGACTGCATTCGATGTCATCTTGACTCAACAGACTGATGTCTATTTTCCGCTTGGTGTCCTCCACTTGAGCAGGTGGTTTGGCATCTTTGGAAGATCCTTTACTTGTAGCAAGAGGTTTGCACTCCAACACATCTACAGGAGAAAACACAGGAAAACTGTCACTTCATATACGAATACCAGTGAAAGCAACAGGCAGACAACAAAGTTACCGTAAAAGAAATTTGACAAGTTGTTGGATTGCTGTGAACTTACTCTTGGCTAATTTGTTCTGCACAGTTTGGATGAGGGCATCAGTTGACATTTCCTCTGATTCACTCTCCCTAGCTCGTTTTCGACCAGTTTTGCCATCGATGAGGCCATTGTTGGCTAGGGAAGCTGACCGATGGCGGTTGAGGCATGGAGATGCGAGTGGGGAAGGAGTTCTGGATGAAGGAGCTGATAAGCATTTCTGGGGCGATTCTAACAGTTGTGGTGTTGATGATCTTTCGGTGGGTGAGCTTGTTGGCTGGAAAAAATATCAAACTCTTTACTACAAAAAAATGGGCAGCTTACAATAAAATGGTGAAACATGATTAAGAAGTAACTTTCCTTCAAGAACATTACCTCTTTCAAAAATTCATTGAAGTTCTATGATTTCACACCTCCTTACCTCATCATTTTGTTCTGCCATCCCAGCTTTGACTAATGCATCCTTTAAAACACTCTTCACTCTCAAGACCGTTTCAACAGACAGGTGACCCTCTCCTGATCGATTGATCAACTGCGCCCATGGTGTTGGGTTCACAATATGCTGAAGCTCAAGCTGTTTTAAGTTTCCAGCCTCAATTGGTGACAGGACAACATGTAGTTCCTGTATCAAAAAAGGTTCATGTCTTCTAAATACGAGTAAGGTGGAACTGGAACAAGTAGCTACAGGAAAAGGCTGTCATAGCCTGATATAGATTTCTTGAAAAGAATCAACAATATGGATTAAAAGAGCAGTCTCAAACTGGCAAATGAGCATTGAATATTAGTCTTGGGGAATAAAGGGTTAACTGTTTTCTGCGGAGAAAGGATGTGCAGTAAGATAATCATAACATAACAGTTTATCTATGACTGACTGGAGAGTCAGCTGATTTACTCACCTTTGCCAAGGCAGTTTTTGCAGTATCTATTGTTGGATCCAGTGCTAAGCATTGGAGATATGCCAAACAGGCTTCCTCATGCCTGTCCAAGCCGCTCAGAGCAGCTCCACGTCGGTAGTAGGCCTGAAAATGATGGAACGCAATTATTAGGCCTACATGTAAATAGAGTGAGCAGGAACTTCTCTTCAGAAAGGATTTCAGTAAAAAGATATTTCTGCAAGGCATACACGTCTCTCTTGACTTCCATTTTGCAGTTTCTGGGAAAATTTAAGAAGAAAATATATTGCAGATCGCTCTGATATGTCGGACAGCAGGAATTAATGATTATTTCATGGGTGGGTGGGTGGGGGGGGGGGCGTGGGTCAGGCGTCTGGTTTATCTCACCTTTGGCCAATCTGGTCTCAGTTTGATGATGATATCAGCATCTTCTAGAGCTTCATGGTATTTTTGAAGTGATGCATAGGCATGGGAACGGTTACTCACAAGAAGGTGGTCTCTGGGTGCTGAATAAGAAGCAGATTAGGAATACTGATGACAAAGTTATCCATATTAGAGGTCCCATGAACTGGGCCAAATGATTTTCACTGTCAACATCATTTAGTCCTATTTCACCTACATTTTAATGAAAATCACTTCAAAACAAAATTATCAATAAATGCTTGGCCATGATATTCACCACAATTGCTGGTAGGTCTTCTCTGAATTACGGTACCTAAATTACAGAGTGAAATTACCTACCTAAAATTGAACAATAAAGAGAACATATTTTGTTTCGATCACATGTAGGCCTACCAGTAATTACAATGAATTTCCTCATTTCCATTAGTTAAGCGAGTCAAGGGGTGTCTGAATAATGGGCCCATAATAGGTTTGGGCGTGAGACTGAAACAACTTGTAACTGGTGGCAGTTATAGCACAATTTCCGCTCATGCCGCTAGGGATTAGGCCAGATACAGAAGTATTGTTTCATTGAAGGGAATTGTGTGGCAGGGAACAGACATCAACTACCCAGGAAGAGTTTTTTCATAAGGCCACATTAAAAAAAATACTTGTTTGGCGTCCCCTCCCGACCTGAAAAATGCCAAGACCTCTGAATTTTTTGCAATACATTTTCCAAAAATTGCCTACGTTTAAAATTTTTTTAAATTTGTTTTTGACCTATCTTTTCAGCTAAAAGCTACTAAAAATAAAAATAAAAACCTCCCTCGATCCCGACCCTGAAAAAAAACTAAAGTGCCCGGACGCTAAACAAGTATTTTTTTTATATGGCCTAATTGGTCACATGTGACTTGCATAAGCCACGTGCTATTGTTTACATTTTTGATTCAACCTCGTCCCCCTTGGCAGCAGTCACCATCTTTACTTGACACTTCACCTTCAAACCACCACTCTCCACATCATGTCATGATGTAACAGCTTAAACCCATGCCATTCTGATAGGCCTATAAGCCTAGAAACAGCGGCATGTTGAGTTTTTTGTTGTATCTTACCGTATTTCAAGGCTTTTGAGTAGGCTGTGATGGCATCAGAGAAGTTTCTTTTCTCAAAATGTTTGTTTCCTTCACATTTCAATCTGACCGCATTCACCTCAGGAAAGAACAACTTGTCCAGCAGGCCTGACACAACCACATTGGTTTTATTGTCTTTGAGGGCCAATTGATAATGAACCATTTTGCACTTTTTGCACGTTTTCGTACCGTCCTTTTCCAAACATTTTCGACAAAAAGAATGACCGCAAGGAATAACAACCGGGTCCACCAGCAGACTCCGACATATCCAACACGAAAAGAAGTCCAGGTTCTCTGTCTTCGGCACCAGCGCCAGCTCCTCCCCCTTAGTCGACATGAAATCTACTAAACCATCAACCAAATGTTTTAATTGATCGGGTTTTACACGACCTAACTTAAAGGCCCGAGTGTAGGAATGGAATGCCTTCTTGAAATCGCCAGTTTTCGAATAGCAATCTCCCAGTGCCAAATATATCTTTTCGTTCGGTCCTCGAGTGAGACTGCGTTCGTAGATTTCGGCTGCTAGATCGTAATTTCGGGTGGCAAACGCCTCCTTTGCTAGTTCAAGAGTCTCGGCCATGTCATCATCGCACAAGAACCAACATTAAAATGTCACTTATTCGTATAAAATGACAGAAATATGGACTTACTACGAGGAGCACCCGCCTCCATGTGTCATAACCATCTCATAACCACATACAAAGTACTACTATTATGTTTGGGGTTTCGTAAGATGTCACGTGCAGCTTAGCGGATTCCTATTGGTTCATAGGATTGTGTGCTGTTTCTTTTGCTGAACGTCCGCCCTCTATTTCTGTGGAGAATGCTATTGAATCGATGATCTTACTTGTAAAACATTGTTTCTTCCAAGCTCAGGAACGCCATCGGCCTACGCTTTGTGTTTAGGTTTTAACGGTGATATACGTTTTTGCCCGCTTGCGCCGCCACACCACAGCTAGGAGTGTTCTGGTCTTGATTCGGTTGGGGTGATTCCCAATGAAGTAATTACCGTAATTAACATATTCCATTTAAAGAGACATGGTCCCTGTGTTTGCCACCTGGGGCGCTCCCGGTCGGCAAGGACAATCTCGTCCCCAGAGGCCAATTTTTTTGTTTCTGTTTTGGTTCATGCAGGGACGAGGGATCAGTATCCGGCTCCGCCATTTTGCCCTCCCTCTAGCCTCCGCCGGGTCCAGCGAAGGCAGGTCTCCGACCCCCAGTTCGGGAGAGCGAGAGGGCACTATCTCTCCACCCTCCAGTAAAATCCATCCTTTTTTCATTTCATTTGATTTGGAGAGGGGAGTTGCTGGGCCCCGCTGTTTTTTTGTCTCCGCATGTCCACCTGTCGCAGTCCACTCCCCTCTCCTCCTGGGGGCCACCTCAGGCCTTGCTATATTTCTGTCTGAATTGCACTCGGCCATCTATCCGGCCTCCTCCCTCTCCATCTCTTCCACATCCACCAGCAGAGCACCAAACATTTCAATAATGCAACACTGCGTTAAATGTAAAAGAAACTTTTTTTTTTCTTCGGCATGTTCTTGACTTCACTGATAAAAAGTACACCGAGTACACTGAGTGTACTCTAATGTCTGCAATTATATACATAACGCACATATTTTTATCCATAAATGTTTTATTTCACATTTTGATCTGACACTTTAATTTGGAATGAGGCAATTTGAATTCAGATTAACGAAAAAGCACAGGGGATAATCTCAAAAATAACTACAGAGAAGTTCAGTTAAAGAAACGAAATATTGGCTTTGAGACGACCCCTTAATTTAACCACTCTTTCAAGAGGGCAATAGTTACCATCTGCCAACAAATTGAGTCAGTGAAACTGTAACCCCTGCTGACACACACTTCTGAAACATCATCTTGGTTAAGAACTGTGTGAGAGCACCATCAACCATAACTTCTGTGAATTTTAAGACACCGAAATTAATATCCCATTAGTTTGTCTCTGCAGGAAAAATTCATGCGATTTATTGTCTTAACCAGTCGAGTCCTTCACAGTCTAAAATATCAATGCAACTTCCCAAAGTGCATGTGTATAGTTTGGGTCTAGTCTCCAATTTTAAGAATGCTTCGCTTTTCCAAGTCCTCCATTTCTTTCAAGACACTGGAGACATCATATCTGAGCTGATGAAATTTTGACATCGGAATCTGTAAAAAGAAATTTGTAGGTATGAGTGATCATCTTTTGTAACTAAAGAGCAAATACTGAAAGCCCATACAAAATTCAGAAATGATTTTTTTCCTCTTCTTGATATTAAGCAGACAGTTCAAGGTATTATGCACCCAAAAATGTGAAGTCAGAAAATAGGCCACTCTGATTACTGTTAGCCTAAATACGCCTCTCCACGTGACATTTTTCTATCGAAAGTTTGCTGTCATATAGTCAATTATTGCTCTGAGACAGCAATAGGCTAATTGCTCAGTGAAACTTTGTGAAGTTTTCATATCCATGATATAACCTGACTGCATTTTGTGCAGTGACCTTTTACTTTTATGCAACCTTCCAAATCAGTAACTGAATACATGTACTGGTAACCTTTACATTCTGGGCGTGTGCCCAACAATTATATGTAATGATTAGAAACACATATATAAGAGATGGGATAAGTACTGCCCTCTATGTCACGAATGATACACTAAACTTGAGGTTGTGTAAGGTCTCCTGGTGAACATTTAAACCAAGCTAAAGTCAGATTCCAGTGAGTTGAGAGCGGCATTTCAAAAGAAACCACATGTGGTGCTAATCAGTGCAGGCCTGCTCTGGCAATGAGATGTGCTGACCTACACTTGAGAACCAGGGAATGGGATGTAAATGATATGGCTATGGGTTCTTGACCACTCTCAACTCACTGGAATCTTACTTTAGACAAGGACAGAACAGGCCTGAACAAGGAAAATGAGAGAACCAGCCCTTAACTCACCTCAAAATTTTGTACTTTTCCATCACTGAGTGTCATTTCTATAATCACTGTGGGTTCTAATACTCGATTTAGGGCACTAGAATGGAATTCATGAGAAAACAATATTATTTATCTACTAGGGTTCCAACTCGCTGCATTATCATTCAATACAATCCACTTCATTCCTCAGGAGAACTGTGGTTACATGTTGGTTACATGTACAAAAAAGATATTTGACTCGGCATTTGCCAGTGATAAATACATACCTTGTTGATATTCCGACATCCACTCTCCATCTAAATTGTTCTAACCTGGGTAACCGAGGCCGATTATCTAAGGACTTTTGTTCCAAAACCTTTCTCCTAGACCCACACACAACAGTGGCAAGATCAGGGATAAATTCTTTAGGCACTCTGGAAAAAGGATGAAAGGATTTTCTAAGAAGCGAAAATTTTCTATGAGGCAAATTTATTTGCCATCTAAATATGATCTGGATACTGGTCCTGCATAATAGCAAATGCTAATAACAATTTTCTAAGTATTGGTATCAAAGATTGTGAGGGTAGAACTTCCTTTAGTAGACCACCTTGCATTGTCAAATATGATCCCTCCATTCAATACCGGTACCAGAACAGTCAAAACAGAAGTCTGGGGACTGGTGTCTTCTTCATCACCAACTTCACAGATCTACCCCCCTAGCCTCTCAAAGACAGCTTCTAACAATGGCAAATGAAGTATACATACTTGAGCTCCTGTAAATCCTCTTTGAACACCTGAAAATAGTAGAAAAATACATGCAGAACAACCATTTCCTTCTAACTTTTTCAGATACAAGTCCATTTATGAAAAGAGAGGGCCACTGCTCGTACTCTTACAAAATGACACTGCACTGCTCACCAGTCTCAGTGCAATAGGCTCCAAGTCAAAATTATGGAGGATAATCAGAGGAAGCGATCCTAAGCATTTCAAAATGGATTGGAAGTTCTCCAACTCATGGCATCAAGGTTTTATAAGAATTCCTGATTACTAAAGAATTACCTCAGCTTTGAGTGCAGATGGGGGTATCCGTAAAGCTGACTGTAACAATGAATGGAGTCCGCCATACACATAAGAGAGGACTTCCTCACTAAGTTTTTCTGTCTGGAGGTCACGGAATAGACAAGAGTCCACCTCTTTTCCTTCAACATCTAGAACAGCCACTGAAATCATAAAGGAAGGGCATCATCTTTTTGGGTTTCCTTGACCTTGGCAAAAATAGAAAGAATTGCTTCTATCATTCATAATCATGACGACACATCACATTCATAATCAATCACATGGCGGCAAATTTCTCTCGCTTTTTACGATAATAATAAAACAGGGATTGAGATTTGTATACCGGTACTGCTTCTTGTTATTATGTACATTCATGAGGATATGATTGACACTCGCACAATGCGCTGTCAGTCAGTGAATGTGCAATTATAGATAGGACTCACTGTGTAGCAGCTTCCTGAATATGGGTTTATCAATGTTTTTTGCATGTTTGATCATTAGTTTGACTTCTTGGGGGACCCGTGGGCCAAGGAATAACGTCCTTTCAGCACCTATGCCCCCAACACCGGACCCAGTCACATGAACAATCGACATTTATGAGGTAAATGTCAGGGAAAACTGGAAAAACTTGGAAATTTTAACTTTTTGGCACGCCCCCCACATCAATGAAAACAAAACTACTCCGGACAAAAATAAAAACTAAAAACTAAATGTACACCCGTAGTTTAATTTTCTTTAAAAGTTAAAAAATATTCATATTCAAATAAATAAAATTATAACAATTTTCATTGCCAATAATACAACATTCAATTACGTAATGTTGCGTCTGCTGCCATCTATTGTCAAACATTGAAACTAGCGCTGTACCTCTTGTACGCATGCGCATGGAGAATTTGGCCACGTGATGACGTCATGAAGAATACACTAAAAAAGAACAATTCCAATTTTGCTCGGAAATCTCCGATCTCTCCCGAATGCTTCCGAACCATTGTTGACGTCACGCTTGATGTACTTGAAGCAACAATTCTCATTTTGCTCGGAAATATCCGATCTCTCCCGAATGTTTCCGAACCGTTGATGACGTCATGATTGATACAACAGTACCAACAATTCCTATTTTGCTCCGAGCGAAAAGGGAATTATTGCATGTATTGTGGGTTCTGCACAATAAACATGGCGGATCTCCAAAGAACGCAGATGAGGTAGATCATGTTCAAAACGCTTATTGATTAGATTGGTGCAGTACTTTACATGACTACATCATTAATTATGTAGAACAAGTCTATCTGTATATTGGTACCAAGTTTCATGTGTCCACCTTACTTTGTTGTGTAGATATCTTCAAACTTTGTGTAGATATCTTCAAACCAAGTTTGTTTGAAGTGTCATCCGGAAATCGAATGTAGCCTAGGCGTACATGTACATTACTAAGCAGGCCTATGTGTGATCGTCGTATGTCCCTATTGTCGGACAGTTGCTTTGCTGTCTTTTGTGGTTGGATATCTTATTTGAATTAGGCTACTACTGTCACTGTGTCAGGGTGTGAGGGTAGGCCTAGGGTTGGCCCTTGTTCAGATCTGATTGATTATTAAAAATTAATTTGTGCTGTGTTCAGATGTTGCAGTGCTTCTTCAATCAATCAGTTGAGCAGAGCGCACAGAACTAGCTCAAAGTACTGTTCACACTCGCGCCTGAACTTCAAGGATGCCGAGGAGCACGGTCAATCGAGCTCCTCGGCGCAATTTTGCGGGCGCGCAGGGGCGCGAGCGTGACTGCGCCTGTCTTACGTGAAGCACTGCAATGTTGTTCTGAGACTGAAGCGAATAGGCCTATGCCTCCTAAATCTCATTTATCTTTTTGTGACATTTAATAATAGTACTAAGTGATCAGATCAGATCATCTTATTCTTGGTTTGCTAGTAGTATTGCTGATGTTTTCCAAAATACATGTGCCCTTGCTCTCTTTCAGTCATCATGATGGATCACTAGGACATGTGGCAAAGACACTGGTTATATTCAGTTTATTGATAATTTTTCTCCCTGTGTTCCTCTATTTCTTCACAAAGTCATTTGTATTTGAGGGTAAGTTTGTCAGTTTGTCATTGGAATTGCTGTTATGTTCCTGGCTAGAGCCCTCCATATCTGTTCTCTGTTCGGATAAACTGTTGAATGTTCCTGGCTAGAGCTCTCCATACTCTGTTCTGTAGGCTGTTGTAGTAAGCATAGCTAGAGCTCTCCATACTCTGTTCTGTAGGCTGTTGTAGTAAGCATAGCTAAACTCATTTTGACAGGCAACCTTGTGTCATATGCAAGACATAGCTAATTATACTTCATCCATTGCCAACAAAAGCAAACCAGGAACTTTTGAGAATATGCACTGTTTAGGTGTATGGGTACCTAATTGCTTATGATGAGTGCTGTAGTCTCAGTTCTTTTTGTTGCAGCTGTTTTTCTGATGAGCAGTCAAACAAGTTACTTCTATGCAGCAATTGTGGCCGTGGTGACAGTGCAGATCATGCTGGGGCTCTNTGATGTTTTCCAAAATACATGTGCCCTTGCTCTCTTTCAGTCACCATGATGGATCACTAGGACATGTGGCAAAGACACTGGTTATATTCAGTTTATTGATAATTTTTCTCCCTGTGTTCCTCTATTTCTTCACAAAGTCATTTGTATTTGAGGGTAAGTTTGTCAGTTTGTCATTGGAATTGCTGTTATGTTCCTGGCTAGAGCCCTCCATATCTGTTCTCTGTTCGGATAAACTGTTGAATGTTCCTGGCTAGAGCTCTCCATACTCTGTTCTGTAGGCTGTTGTAGTAAGCATAGCTAGAGCTCTCCATACTCTGTTCTGTAGGCTGTTGTAGTAAGCATAGCTAAACTCATTTTGACAGGCAACCTTGTGTCATATGCAAGACATAGCTAATTATACTTCATCCATTGCCAACAAAAGCAAACCAGGAACTTTTGAGAATATGCACTGTTTAGGTGTATGGGTACCTAATTGCTTATGATGAGTGCTGTAGTCTCAGTTCTTTTTGTTGCAGCTGTTTTTCTGATGAGCAGTCAAACAAGTTACTTCTATGCAGCAATTGTGGCCGTGGTGACAGTGCAGATCATGCTGGGGCTCTTCATATTCGTGGCCTACCGTGAAGGTTCTGAGGTCTATGATAAACCATACAAGGCAGATTAGGACTGGCCTTTCACCCTTTTGCTTAAAGTCTTTTCTTGGAAACTTTGGAAGAACAAACATCACTCAAGGGGATTACTCAGTGGTAATGGACTTCTGATGAAATTTTTTCCCCTGCATCAAATGGAATGGTCATACATGTAGTATCTCACATTTTTGTGTAGAAATTTGACATTGCATTTAGATTTCTGTGCAGCGTCAGTGATGAGAAATGCATGTACATGTACCCGGTACTGGTACCTACAATTGCCTGTCAATGGCTGTCCATGAAAACACTGTTACATGTAAGTGCATTCCAAGTCCAAAGATCTCTTCTCCTTTATTTAGGGAAAAAAAATTTTCAGCATGGAAGACTGAATGATCATTTTAGCTCAGTAGGGGGCACATACTGATTGGGACATAAACTTCTGTTTGGAATGGTACCTTTGGAATAACCTTGATAACCATGCATTGCCTCTGAATTGTGAAAACATGCCAATTGAAAGGCCACTCTCATCTGACTGTGTTCTAGTCTTGTGCAACCAGTGTAAGTGTCTAAATTATGAAGATTGTGTCATAAATTTTTTATAATATCTCTTAGAATAAACCTTTTGTATGAAAATCATGCCTGTAATGTTGTAAGTTGACCGACTTTCTGCAACTGAACCGTTTCCCTCGGAATGGTATTCTTGGGAAAGTGTAGACTTCTCAATCCTCAAAGCAGGCAGACTTCTCAATCCTCAAAGCAGGCAGTCATGCTTCAAGATGTTACATACAGGTTTGCTGTTCACATCTTCATCCCTGAATGTCTCTTTTGGTTTTGATTAATCCCTTACTATTCCTGGATTTCAGACATCCAAAGCATTTTCTGGATCTCTCCAAGATATGTGAAGCGGTCTGGGAAAACCCGTCGGATGCCGCATTTAAGGAAAGTGTTAATGGCCTTGGTGAACCCACATTCAACAGCTGAAATTTACCAAGTAACACGTCCCTGTTTCATAAAGTGACTTAAGCTAATGGTGCCTTTAACCAAATGCAAAATGCATTGAGTTAATATTACTATTAGCTTAAAGTCACTTTATGAAACAGGCCCCAGGTAAACAGTAGCAGATGAATGCACAGGCAATCTGACAGTCCATTGTTGATTATACAGTGACTTCCGACGGGTTTTTCTAGAGTGCGGAGGGAATGAGGCAAACAGACTTCAGATAATCGCAGTCTTTTTACCCCCAAAATACAACTACCGGGTATTCATGTTAAATTTAAATGATCTTTATTTACATGTAATGAATGTAATGAATATTATAAAATGAAAAATTACAGATGAAGGACAAGACTGGTCAGAACAGTCATTTCAGTATGGCACAGTATATGACATTTCCTGTGCACTCTTGGTGCAACATTTGGACTGAAGTGTAGGCCTAATTTTCTTGCCAGCATCCTCTTGAATGTGATGCCAGCAATTAATCTGCAGTTTATATATCACCAAAAATAGATATCTATTTTTGATATCACCCAGTTCAGCATAATTTCGTTTGGAAGCTAGTGTCAGGTTCATGCTGGAATATCTGGGAAGAATGTTGGAAACCAGTACTGTCTCTCTTCCTTGGCTTGGTCATCAACCCAAGCTAAACCTTCTTGCACCATGTGATCCTACAACAAAGAAAAGTACAATGTAAGAATGTGATACGAGAATTCAAATTCATTTCCAAAACTGGTAAAAATTCTTAGGCTAGTCCAGACTGCATCCATGAATATCTCTTTTACTGTACTTACCACAGCTCGCCGGGACCTCTCCTCTTCCCAGTTCAGCTTACTCTTCAAGTTAGATACTGTCACAAATCCAGATTCCTGAAAAATAGTGTTGTAAAATTCATTACCAAACAGGACAGAACAGGTCACCGATTTGTATTTTCATCTCTGGCCCTTTGAAAACAAACAGCGAAATGACCTGTGGTATCAAACACCATCGTTGTCTCATGAAAGTCAAGTCCATCCGTTCATGTCATACAAAAATGTCGAAAGAATGATTACCAACCTCAGCTGATTGTAAAACTTGTGTGTGATCCATAGTAAGTTCGCCAGGGATTGATTGTACCATGTAGTGTGACCCCAGATTTACTACTGTAAAACCATTTCCTAGTATCTTTAATTTTTTGATTGCTCTCAGTAGGTCATCTCTGGAATAAAGCATCCATATTTATGTAGATGGATCAAATGTGTATTACTCATAATTCACAATGGGAGCCGTGTTATTGTTAGTTTCAGTAAGAGTCTAAAGGTGGCGATGATGAATGATAACAGTTTGTGCAGAATGCAGTTTGACGGACATATTGGTTCTATATTCTGATTGATCAAGCAATAAGCTTATATCAACATACAAACTTATTTCTTGTGCTTTTTTGCCCCTAGATTTTAGCAGTCTTGACTTGAGTTCATCTAGATTCATTAAACCTGAAAACAAAGAAAGACAGTTGCAAGAGGTAATCTTGTAAATTAAGCAGAAGGGAACCACTATCATAAAATGGTTTATAAAAAAGTATTCAGCATATGCATAACAAGTAAGTTATCTTCGTCCATATGATTTGATATAACTACCTCCATTCCTGTGACTTGTAGCCAGGCAAACTTCTATAATCTGGACACCAAGTTCATAGTAAAAATCACCAACACCAAGGACCTCTGACCAGAAACCCTTGCTTGCTGGAAAAACAGATATGTTTGTCACTCAACAACCTGATTGACATGGTGGTGTTCTACAAAAGGTCTGGGTATTAGGTTCCTCTATTGATGCAAACTGAAACCAAGCCGCAACACCAGCTGTGTCCGCATTTATTGTGAGTGAAATCCAGGAGATAATTGATCCACTTAGAAAAACACAACATGTCAACGATGAACGTGACACACTTCTTGCACCAAGTTTCCTAACAAACAGTTCTTCAAGAGGATCACCACCTGTAGTATTACATGAGTCTTACATGCAAGCGGGTCCACTCCAATAGAGGCACACATTTCTTGAAACTGGACTCTAAATGCTGGGTTCTTCTTTATCTCATCTTTGTGTTTGGCAGCAAATTCTTCAAGGTTTCCTTGGAAAGCTTCCATTTGTTTGGACATCTGGAGATGCAAACATGCAAAATAAAATGTTGCTTTTTACCGTCTACAAGACAAAAACTGAATGTCATCTCAATCCTCTCAAAATCAAAGATGGGCGAACAACTCCTGATAAAATAATCATTTCTTTTGCATCATCAGGATCAGAAGAGCCATCCCTACATGTGCCAAAAATGAATACTGTATACTTCAGGCAAAGAGCCTACATATTGGTACACTACAAAAAAAGGAGACACATATGGATGATGAACTGCCCGCCGTCCCTGCTGAGTGCTCTGGCATCAGCAACAGAACAATTGAAGAAGACGAAGTCACAACCTGTGCAAGCTGATCCTCGGCTATTTCATTTCCTTTATCTTTGAATTTGGCCTGAAATAAGGAAGAAAAAATGGATGAAAATAGGACGTCGTGAGAGAATCAGTAGGCTAGTTTTCAAAAACTATTTTTTGTTCTGCATGTCATGGTGTGTGCCAACAACTTTTTTCCTGGACACCCTGTGACTTATGTGTGTGCTGTGCATGCTGCTGTGCTGTATTGTGATTGTATGTATGTACCGGTAGGCATACTGTATAGGCCTTATCGCACCTAGCACATGGCCAATCAGCATAAATCAGCGAAGCGGAAAGGGCCCAACCATCAGCGCCCCCGCAGTACACACACACACACACACACACACACACACACACACACACTGTAGGTCTACATGGATTGTGACAATGTCTGACACTCTCCGCAAATTACCTGTGCGATGCCTTTGTTTTTGATGGCTGCAATACCAACGCCTCTTCGATGCATTTTGAAAATCTCCCCCCAAGTGTGGTATGACTGAAAAATGTCAACTTTGTGGGTTGGATTCCAACCCGGAAATGAAATGTGTGGTACTTCGGTCATTCACCCTGCAATTTCGATTTTGGCGAAATTGGAATTCCTTGAGCAGGTCAGTTCCTGGAGCTCGAATACATTCGGCAATGGTCGGGTTAGAAATTGAATTAGAATTTGACAGCAACATGGCTGCGCCCAGTATTCCCTGAATTTTTTCCGTGTAAAAGCCCAAGATTCTCCCAGAAATGCCTGGTTGTCACCAAGGTGCATGGGTGGAGGATGTCATGTTGGTTGCATAGAGTATTCTGGATGAGCACATTACCAATCAGGTGCCCGAAATCGATGAATAACCCATAAGAAATGCTGTACTCCTCCTGACCTGATTGATTCTGCAGACTGCTGTTGTGTTGTCATGGTTGTTGTCATGTTTACATTTTTTCATGCACATCATCATCAAAAAAGCACGCACAGGCCTAGTTAGTACACACCCACATGCTCTCAGTTCCAACAGTGAGCAAGTGTTCCCACCTGACAATATGTCATGTTGACAGTATGATGTGCCGCTGGAAATGTTCCTTGACATGTCTTCAATCAACCTAAATCGCTAAAACTAGACTAGGCCCTAACCCATTTTGTTGACAGCGAGGGACACTCAGTTCGACCAAAGCTCCACAATCACCACTAAAGTCAGCAAGGCCCGCTGTACTGGTGCTTCATTCATGACATAAGCTCAGAATCTGATAGTGAAGTGCCACCATTATCAAGTTATAAAGCCTGAGGTTCAGTTGAGATTTGCTGTATAATCTAACGCCATAACGGGTGCTCAAACATTACCGCCTGCTAGTGATGATTTTCCGTGGATGATACTTCAAGAATAGGGAGCGGTGTTGGAGCAAAGTTTTGCTGGTATCTTGTCATTGGGCAGATGTGATACAACATTATTGTGCCTGGCTAGAAAACATGCTCTTCATGTTAGTTGTGATACTGGCCTCTGTGCTGTTTGGAATTGTGTTGACGCTTATTATCGAAGCTTACTTTCTACGGAAGTATTATGGAGGCCTTCCGAAGCTGGAGACGCCAATTAAGGACCAATTTGATAAATTTACACTCCCTAAGGTGAGTCAGTTGACATTACATTGAATCAGCTTTGTCCCATCAAAAGTAGTTACACAAACATTTCTGCAACAAATTGCACTTCTCCAAATCATGAAATACAAACATGAAAATGTGTTGACAAATTGTTGTTATTGGTATTCTCCTTCCAGCCTATCAAAGATCTCTTAGAAGATGTTGATCTTAAGAACAAAAAAGAGACATGCAACTGTGTGAATCTGCTGTTCCAGTTCCTCTTCAAGGAGTTGAAGGATTTGCCTCCTGTCAGAAGGTGGGTTTGGCCACCGTTTCTTGACCTCAGTTTATTTCATTTGGATTTCTGGTAAGAGGAATGTTGTTGCAGAAATCAGCAGAGATGAAAAGAAACCTGAAGAAAACCCGTCCGATACACAGCAGCTCCAAGTGCACAAACATGTACTTGTATATTTGTATCTGTTGAAAAGAAGACCTAAGGCATTTTCTTCTATTGTAAGAATGGATTCATTCTCTGTCATAAAATTCTTGGCATGCATCTTTTCAGATGGTTAATCAACAAAATGAATGCCGAGTTTGACGAGATGCTGCAGACGACCACTGGCAAACTGATGGACCAAATTAATGTAAGCAAGTCCTTGATTCTTGATGCTTCTTATAAATGAAACTTTGAAATTGGTGGAGCCTNTGAAAGCAGCGTTCTGATAGGCTGTAAAGCTCTCACCAGGCCCTGACGCCATCTGTTGACCAAAATTCAAGTTTGAATTCTCCTGTGCACTTTCATGAGCAATGAGATTCGATATTTTCTTCCAGGAATTGGAAATCCTTTTGGATCTTGACTACCAAGGTGGTTTTCAAATATCAGTTGATGTCGATCTTGTATTTGGCAAATCTGCATACCTCTCAATCCGGTTGTCACATCTCAGGGGAATAGGACGGTTACAGCTGTCACGGCAACCATTCACACATTGGTCATTTGCATTTATTGATGTAAGTTTGCTTGCTTATGTTTGATGTGAAGATCTTTCTTGGAAATCTTTCTTCCAGTCGTTGGGTTTTGTTTGTAAAAGTCATCTGCTTTTTTTGCCGAATGCGTCGAGTGACTTTAAATAAATGACGTCATTCTTTCAGGATCCTGCCATAGACTTTGAAGTCGAATCTCAGTTTGAGGGACGACCCATGCCTCAGATCACGTCCCTAATAGTCAGTCAAATACGACGCAACATCAGGAAAAAACACACGTTACCTAACTACAAAATCAGATATAAACCGTTCTTCATAAAAGCACAACCACCAGATAAAGTGGAGGACTTCTATTTGTATGGTCGGAAGCTGACTATTGGCCATTTAGACGTGACTGTCATGGAATGTAGTCGACTGAACAAAGTTTCTGCTGATAGTCTTGTGTTTTGTACATTAGCTTTAGGTAAGTTCTTTTTGTCATGTAAAGGGCGGCGCACACGAGCGACAACTTTGACCGATTTGTCGGCCGACTTGGCTTCCGACCGCCAAAGCGACAAGATTTGGCGCTTCTGATTGGCTGATGTCTAGTCGCACCACCAGTCTCGTCGGCGGTCGCCCAGATTTAGTCGCTCGTGTGCGCCGCCCTTTAGAGGTGAGGCCTGGCTTTAAAGTTCTATTTTGACCACTAAAGTACATGGGATTGTGATTCATTGTTGTGTATTTCAGATAAATTGCCATGGCATGAGCTCATGACTAGCCGTAGGAAACTCTGGATGACCCATGACATTGAGGTGATCAAGGGGGCAGCACCGTCTCTTGGCTTGCTCTTCAAGGAGGTAGGTACCCTTGGAACAGATGACATGCTCTACCAAATAATTGAAGTTGGTGGAGAATTTCTTGAAAAACTGATTGTTCAGTTTGGCTATCTAAAGGATTTCAAGTATATTTAGTATGTTTTTCTTCAAATCTCACCTGATGGCATCAAAAAACTACCTGTACATTTATTCTGAAAAAATTCCCTTTTCAGGAATTCCTCCTTGATAAATACGAAGAGGTTGTGATTGTGGAGATGGTAACCCCTTACTCTCCAGCCAGTGATGCAGACCTCCGCAAAAATGATGTGATAGTTGCTGTGAACGGGATAAGAGTGACCTCTATTAGGCAGGCTGTGAAGCTCATGAAGCAAGCTGGTGATAGGTAATAGATTTGCCACATGCTTCTTGTGTGATTGGTGTCGAAGTTATAATATTGTGTTCTAAAGCCTTTGTACTGCACTTCTTCAGGTCTCATCAAAGGAAGTTTCCATTTCAGATTTTCTGTTCGGGTTGAAAGAGCTGCCGCCAGTAAGACCTCCGCACAAGAATTCATGTTTGACGAGGACCGTGTTCTTCTGAAGACTGATTCATTCAATGCAGAAATTGACATGGAAAAGACAATTCAAGATGATGATGAATTCATCAACATTAACATCCATCCTATCGAACGTGATAAATCTCCGGTTCCAATCCGCAGGGAGCGCAGCCCACCAAAAGATGAAAAATCGCCGAAACGATTTCCATTCCTCAGTGCTGCTCCGACTATATTCCAGCGGCGCAAATCTAGGGATAATTCAGGTGGTGATGGAAGCCCTGGCCCCTCTCCAAAAAGTAGCCCAGAACCTTTAAGGAAAGTGGTGTTATCTGGTAATGACGTGCATCATGATGAGGCGGGGCAAGGTTCACAAAGACGAACTCATAGTGAGGGTTCTATTCAGGTGCCAACAATCAAGCAGGTGGGTGTTGACTTTTTCGTCCCCCCAAAAATAAGTTTCATACTTGGCCAATGCATTGATTTGAATTAAGATGATGTATGTAGCCTGTTTCGATTTCTAACATATTTCTGTCCATAGGCCCCTATATCAATCTAATTAGAGATGGTTTCTTTCGTAGCAGGATGGTGTGGGCGTTGAGAGAAACAATAGTTTTTGTTCGCAGCCCGGAGAACTCCCCAGCCACGTACCAACTATGGAAAACACCACTTCATGCATCGATGAGATGGCAACCGTTGATCTGCGACGTACGACGCTCGTTCCCGCATCCCAAGAGCCGTATTGGGACGAGAAGTTCGAGTTCGATGTTGAGGAGGTTCATCGTTATCTAAATGTTTGCGTGTGGTATCGTACGCCAGAGAAACTTGACAAGCACGACCGTGTGATTAAACCAGAGAAGGACCTTCTTCTGGGACATGTAAGTGAATTTTAATGAAGAGATGAACATCAAATATGAACATTACTAACCTTCCTCATGACTTTCTGTTTTGTTGTAAAAGAGGGTCTCTCATCGTATTGGATGACGAATTGGTCCAGCCGGGACTTGTACTTACGTGCTACCCCTGTGGTAACAGGCATGCCTGTTACCACCGCACATCTTTGGCACTGCGAGCCAAGCATGCCTAAAGCTACCTACCTGAGGACTTATCCAGTGCGGGCATTCCCTGGTCATATGATCCACACTCTTTTCCTGTTTCCAGTTGAGTGTCCCCCTCATGGATATTGCCTCTCAATGTGCCGCCACCCTCCAAGGTGATACGCAGCAAATCTACTGTCTCTCTCCACCCGAGCTTAAAGGTGGCGCTAGGTACGTTAATTCTTCCTAGGCACAAAACTGTCAAAATCTGACTTTTTTGTTGGATTTCGAATTTTGAGTTCACTGACTGAAGGAGTAAACATAAACAACATCATCGGTGTTATTTCAGTCGCTCCAAAATGTCAATAGCAGCCCATCCTGGCTATGAGGAAAAGATAGCCCACGGTGATATCACAATGGCGTACCATTTTGCTCCCAAACCGCTGTCGGCTGTGAAGGAACAACCAAGTACTCCCGAGAAACGAATGGAGAAATTGGAACCTTTGCACAATCTTAGTGCAGCCAGGGAAGAATTATTGACAGGCTATGAGACTCATGGCAAGAGGTAAGCATTTATCATTAGATTTTTCTGTTGAGTATTTGATCCCACGACACATTTTCCTTCATAGTTGCACAAAAGTGTGGTACATGTATATAGTTTTCCCTAACAATTATGGAGTACTGTTGAAGCATGTGGGATAGAATCATACATACATGTAATCTGATACTTTTATCAACACCGCCTTCCCTGCCTTGTGATGGCCAAGTAAAAATGTTCTGTCTTCCAATGTCGTTATTGACAGCTAGTGAAGTACGTTTGTGTATTCCCTCGTTTACTGTAGACAATATTTGTGGGTGTTTGCCGCGGGCAGAGTTTGAGATGACTTACATGTACTTCTCATTTTCCTGTCAGTTGTGACTTGTCATGTATCCATGTTGTCGAATAATCATTTGCTGGGAAGTATGCGGAAATGGGGGAGGACTTGAAAGTTCCAAACCTTTCACTTGTTGGAACCATATACATTAGGACCAGTGACTCTGAGCGTGTTTTTTTCAATTAACTTACCATATTGGTATCAGGGCAAAGCTAGGAAGTTTTTGACTAACATGAATCATACAGATGTTTTTGTCTCCTTGTCACTGTACTCACACTCTTCTATCTTTGCACTCTTTTTCTACCTTAGATCCAGGTAATCCACATTTAATGATTATAATTTCTGATTTTCTCTGTTTGCTTCTCTTGGACTGTGGATTTGATGAAATAACTAATGTCGTTACAGATACATGTATTATTTTGTGAAGATGTGGTAAAATTTTGTTCACTCAGAAATTGTAAAAAACGCTCAAAGTAGGCCTTGGTTACTGGCCTTTTTTTAATGTTCATTGAAGTTTTTCTGGCTGAACTGAGGCCAAGAGTGAGGCCAATAGTGAAAAAATGATTCTGGCCACTAGTTGAGCCCCAGCCTCTGAAGTTGTTTCCAGCTAGAAAGGCCACGCCTTCTTCAAAATCATGGTTTCAGCTGAGTTTGGGCCTGTGATACTGTGACCAAAATGAAGCAGTGGTCTCCTATTGATGGTTTGCAATGATGTCATCCTTGCGGCCATTTTGGAGGACACAGGTCGCAGAGGTGTGAGCCGACCGTGACATGACTTGCATGAAGTGTGCCACGCCATTGTTTGACGTAATGTCATTGGGGCA
Source organism: Notospermus geniculatus (assembly GCA_002633025.1). Lineage (NCBI taxonomy): Eukaryota > Metazoa > Nemertea > Pilidiophora > Heteronemertea > Lineidae > Notospermus > Notospermus geniculatus. The sequence continues at coordinate 157,229 of NMRB01001473.1, forward strand.
TGCACGGCTCATTTCGCTGCGCCTCTGTAGCGTGTGTCCTCCATCATGGCGCCTCTGACATCATATGCAAAGCCTCTATAGGGGGAGGATCCATAACTCTGGCTGTTTAGAAAGAGATATTGCCATATCCACAGTTCACTGTGTCTCTTGTTTTTACATGTCATCTTGCATGTCTTGAGATCTGCCTCTTCCCACAACATGAAAACAAACCAGAAAGATAGACAAATCCCAAATTCCAAGATCTGCGCACTACCGCCGAAATTGTAAACAGAACCTCGGTCTGAAACTGAATGACGTGACGCAATCCATGATTCAGCAATGGTCGACTCTGACGCAACGTCGTCGAACTCACTGTCGTCACATGGTTGTGCGGTCCTCTGCGTCACATCATTCAGTGCCAGACCGAGGTTCTGTTTGCCATTTCGGCGGAAGTGCACAGATCTTTCTCGTTTTCATCAATTTGGGATTTGTCTATAGATTGCCATAGATGTGAATGTTGCATGCCTTGCGTGATTTAGAAAGTAGGGCTAATTTCATCTATCAAAGTTGATTTAAAGGGTGAATATCTTGTTGTGAATGCGTTGATTTTAACTGAACACAATAATGATTACTATTGGAATCTAATTCTATGCCTTAATGGATTGAACTTTTCATGACATGAAGTGTTGTACATGCTCCTATCGATGTTTTTCCTCTGTTTCACGTGTTCAGGACCATTGTGTTGTTAAGTGTTTTGTTTTCTCTTTGGCATTTCAACCACCTTGTTCATTTAGTGTTCCATCCAGCATGTTGCTCCTCAGTACATGTAATAGACAATTCTCGAATTCGCAGATCTGCGGACTTCCGCCGAAATCTCAACCAGATCCTCGATCTGAAACCGGCTGACATGACGCCATCAATGATTCAGCAATGGTCGAGTCTGACGCAACGTCGCTGTCGTGGGGTTGTCTGCGTTACGTCGTTCAGTTTTAGACCGTGGTTGTGGTTGAGATTTCGGCGGAAGTGCGCAGATCATTGTCGTTTACGTTAATTTGAGAACGGTCTATAGGTAGTGTGATTCTGGTTCATGTTCCTGCATGACACCATGCTTCGAAAGTATGATGGGCATGGCCATGGCTTTCTAATTTGAAGGCCACTTAGATTTTACCAACTAAGTTGAATACTTTGAATAATCATTGATTAATTTCTGATGTACTGAGTAGAATCATTTTGTTCTGTTGTGGAGGCCAGGGGATATAATAGACCCTTCTAACATGTGCTATTGAATAGGACCCTGAATGGGTAAAGTTGATTGATACCTCGCACTCATTTCAGAAGGTCTCAATACTACTTCTCTCCTTCAGATCATTTGGCAAGCAGCCGGAAGGGCGCCATGATTTCTTGGGGACACAATTCCATTCAGCTACCTACTGTCATTTCTGTGCCAAAAAGGTGAGGATCCAGGGAACTGACAATGTGAAGCTCTTATAATAATAAAGTGCTTTCCACTGTGATAAATTCACAAAGCACTTCATATTTTAGCATACCCTCCAGAAATCTTCATGGGAATTCAATAAACTGCCCATTCAGTTCATTACTTGATCGTTTCAGACTCTTTGAAACAAAGATTGAACTCAATTGTTCTTGAGTCTGACATATGATGTTGTGTTGATTTTATCCCTTTGTTCATTTCTTTTCAGATATGGTTAAAAGTTGCATTCCAATGTCGGATCTGTGCCATGATATGTCATAAAAAGTGTACCGAGAAATGCCAAGCTCAAACAATATGTACTAAGTAAGTGATGTATAGATTTACCACTCCACATCACTCATTACACCTTGGTCCAAAGGCCTGAACACACTTATGCATTTCATGTTGCATTTGACATTAACCTGGTTACTTTCCATGCCGTCTGCACTGCCTCCATGCTATGGGTGTGGACCACAATCCAGACAATGTGTGGAGGCCGTACTGGACAAAGCTGAGTTACCAGTCTGGTAACTCAGCTTCAGAATACCAACCAATGCCACGGCATGGACAGTACCGGTACGTCATTACATGAAATGCTTTGTAAATAATACATTGGTTTGCTTTGTGAGCTATAGAAATAGAATTAGAATCACTATTCCATGTCGATGATTAGTAACGTGTATCCATATCTTAGTTTTGATCATATCTATGTCACCAGCTGCCATTGATGATAACTTGCTAATACTTCACCCAATGGAGTTTTCATAATCTGCCCCTGTAGTGTAGGTTTTAAATAACCATAAGAAATCTGTCTGTTTCACCCAACACCATAGCCTTGTACATTACACAAGTGTCCAATATTATGTAGCTCCTTAACCTATCCTAACAATCTCTCTTCTCACCAGGGAGGGTCCTATACCCAAAATTCCCCTACCCGCAGAATGTGGGGGCAAAACTGACATACCTGTAGAGAAAACATCTGTGGGACCACTTCAGAAATCAGCAGCATTATTATCACGGTTCACCAAGAGGGATTCTCCAAAATCAAGTCGAAAAGCAGCTGGGAAAACCTCTGGTATGTTGTCAAGTTTTCTCTCACTCAAAAACAAGTCGTTGATAGGTATTCGCATAAGCAAGGGTTCGTGGACACTTGAGGTTTTGCATAATACATAAAAACTAGTGTATCTACCAATTTGCCATTGTATTGAAATGGGTATTTTTGACCCGATTGACATGATTTGACTTCCCTCCTCGCTCTCTTTTTTGGCAGGTTCCGCCAAGTCTACCCCACGACGTAAAATTCATGATGAGGAGGAATCTTCCTCAACAGAAAGGCGGCGCCACAACTCTGCCCCGGATGAAAATAAACTGGAGACAAAAGATGACCAAGCAATACCCACCCATGCGACGTTGGACATCCCCATGGTGCTGCCGCGTACAAGATCGTCAACATCATTTGAAGGTCTACTGAAGGATAATGCATCACCGAGTATTGGTGATAGTTACAATAAGGTTAGTTGACATGGATAGCAGCAAAAATAGATATCTATTTTTGTCGAAATTCATCACAGATATCAATGTTTCTAGCACAGTGCGCCCCCTCTTTTTCGAAATCGTGGATCTGCCCTTGGATAGTCTTCTTTTTCCTCTGTGTCGGTATTGAGCGTCAAACACATAAATCTTGTCACTTGTCAGAAATCTATGTCAGTTTTTGAACTGCCCACAATATTTTTCAACTTTTCAGTCTGATGAAGAATCGTCGAGTGCAAACAGCTCTGAAGATGAAGAAGAACAAATGATGTTGCAAAAACTCAAGGAGTACCAAAAGGGGACACATGACAAGGATGAACTTGTCGTGACGGCAGCCAAACAAATGGGGCGGGAGCTTTATGCGCATTTGTCACTTGAGGAACGGCGGGAGAAATTAGACGCAATGGTGAATAATAATCTCTGTATTTGGATGAAAAATGCCTCTGTATCAGGTTGCTCTTTTTGTTCTTGCTTTACCTACGTGTAGCTCATCCTTTCAAGTTGCCGATGTTTTGTACCTGTCTCAATGGCAATACGTGTGTCTCACAACGGGCCAGATCACATTGGCTTTTCTCCCTGCATTATATGTAGTGCTGATGGTGTATTTTAAGTTGCTGATCTCTTGAACAATGTTGAACCTCGATAAAACTGTCATGGTGGTAGTCTGTATTACCGTGACATTCTCCTTCCTAATTGTTTCTGCGGTGTGGATGAAGTATTGCTTTAAGTATTGCTGTAATACAGATCACTTAAACTCCAAGGAAGGGCATTCGGGAAGGTGGTTAATTTTTCCCTGATCATTTAATACATCTTTCAGATTTCTTTTTTGGGGAGCAATAACCCAGAGGTTTGTCATGCATGCTTCGAAAGTGGAATTGGGAAGTCTCCAATTTGTCAGACAGATTTACTGCATTTATAATAACACAACAGATCCAACTATGACTAGTATAGGGGTAGCATGGCTGTAGAATGTGGTCTCGTCTATTTTTTGGTCAGAGGGGATTAGAAACTTTCTATTATTGACATCTTCAGGACTTTTAAATGCTCTCCTGATTTGAAAGGTGTCGTGATTATGATCCGAGGTTAAAAATTGAAGTTACTGTCTTAAACTTTGGAGGGTGTCTTGTGGTCTTTTAGAAGTGGATCAGTTGTGTTACTCTGTGAAATAAGTGTTGTAGTCGGGAGAGTTTTTGCCTGGTGGTGCTTTTCCTACTAATCTTACAACATCATCATCATCATCATCATCATCATCATCATCGTCATGGCCCAACTTCACCTCTTAACAACTAACAATTATCATATCTAGATTACCTCATTGTTATGGTTATGAATTTCTTTGAATTTTTGCCGGTATATGGTTAATAGGAGGAGTCAGTCACGCTTATCGTCAAAAGATGGCAGCAAAGTTGTAGCGGACAAATACATTAGAAAATTCTCCTGATTGGTGTTCAGTCAACCATGAATGGGTCCGCTAGCCATTGAATTGGGCCATAGTGACGCTTATTGGTCAACTGACTGACAGCTCCTATTGAGAAAAATGCCTGAGGAAGTGACGAATTTTCATATTTTTCTTCATTTTTACACTCGGTAGTGGTTATACTGTACTTTTCCTCCAAGGGTTTCTTGCAATTTATCTGCTAGAATAGGATTGATCTTTTTTTGCTGTTAGACAGAGATTTGCTGTGTTTGTGTGACTATGAATCATTTGCATTGGTACATTCATAAGCAAAGGAACCTGTTGTATATTGGATGTGCTTGTGAGACCAAGCTGACAAGTATTATGTTTGAAAGGAGCTGTTCATTTTCGTCACTTGAGGAATCTGAGTTGTGGTGCTTGGGAAAACAGAAAAAGCTATGCACTTGCAAATTGCAGGGATTATTTGTTGTACATTGTACTGTACAGAATAATCCCTGCAATTTGCAACTTCATACCTTTCTCCATTTTCTCAAGGATCACAACTCAGATTCCTCAATTGAAAAAAATGAACAGTCCCGTTCAGTTCTGAATCGAGTTTTTTTGTGTCAAAGCTGGTGATTTTTTTTGCCCATTTTAATTTTCACCTTACGTTTCAGGTCACGAAATTTCAGAACGAGATCGACACCGAATCCGAGAACCGCGCCGAGTTAGCACGAATGGAACGAGAAGCCCCAGATCAAAGTCAGAAATTGTCGATACGAACGAGGATCAAGAAGTCGGATGAGAAGATCCAAGCACTTGCTGTGCTGATGTTGCATTATTGCGCAGGGCTGCAGCATTGTTTGGATAATATGGAGGAGGAGAGGATAAAGAAGGAGGAGAAGGGTGCAGAGGGAGGTTCTGCAGCGATGTGATTTCTGGAGGGGTAGGTGGTTACTCTCAGATTTGGAGAATGTCTAATTTCAAATGAGTTACTACATGTACCGGTATGTCATCACCTACTGGAGCTCTCCCTACATCTCATCACAAAGCCTGGTCACATAGATAGGCTGCTGGTTTTCATGAAAGCCGGTGTTGATACCTCCAATCATGGTTGGGGTGTTTGGTCGGTTGTCAAGCAGGGTTTCTGTTATAGGATGTGACCTGTATGTGCAAAAGGCATGTGATCAGTAAAATACCACATAACACCATAAATATAGACACATTTATGGTAACACAGGATCAGAGCTGAATACCGATGTAAATAATTGATGTATGATGCAATAATCATGGTAATATGCATTCACTGCCAAAGAAATTAGGGTTACACACATGTATAGATGTTTATGTAAGACTGGAAAAAATTCCTTAAATTTCATACATGGGTATGTTTTAACAAAAATGAATGTACCGTAAATCAACTATTTCTACGAAAAATATCACATCTTGGTTTAGATTCAATTACGCTTTAACAATGACATATAGAATTCAGTGTGTCATCCATTATTTATGAAGGTTTAATTTGGAATTAAGGCATAATGTCAAAAACACATTTACAACTTGTTGATTGGCTGATACAATTCAATAGGCACTTGTAGACCATACATGTACGTGTAAAAATATTTTGTGTACCGTAACTTGTGCATTGGTACATCGTACATTAACATCGACTGTGGTCAACCATATGACCAGTCATGTGTGCCTTTCTACTGATGGTTAGCGGCGGGTACATGTAATTCAACAGTGTAGGATTGAGTGGTCATCTGATTCTAAAATAGATGCATTTACACACACGAGCAAGGTCTGAATATCTGGCCCTGAACCTGATGAACTAGTCTAGAAACTCATTTCTACCTTTGATTTATTGCCTTGTAATTACTGGTAATAACTTATATAGCTTCTCTTATGTGTCAACCATTGATGTCTCATGTGTATCAATCAGTGATAGGCCTAATTAACTGGTAATCAAGTGACTTTATCGTAATTAATATCCAATCCCTAATTAATGGAATTTTTTTCAAAGAATCAGCAAAATCAAATTTCAAATCTTTGTTTCCAAATTCTAGGTGTATTTTGTCACTGTGCACGTCACTCTCTTTAAATGTAATCATGAATCGTTGCTTTATCACCATTGAAATGGCAGTGTTTTTGAATGTTTTATGTCTGCACTGAGAAATCAATGAAAATGGTTCAAAATGCATGTATGAAGTACGTAGGTGATTTGAAAACTGCTCAACATGGAATGTGAGCTGTTTCCAGAATTATGGACTCGAAGCTGGGTACATTTCTCTAAGAATCATTCCAGCCATTAACTTGCCTTCTTTACTCATCTTCAGAAACTAGCTTTGCAGTATTTGTTCTTGTATTCTTTCCTTCCCCTAATATGTCGGAGTGGTGTGATAAAAGTGCTGTTCTAATGTTCATTCTGCCAGGCAATGCATGAAGGAATCCACTCAGTACTAAACTGGGGAATTTTTCTCCTGATTCCCAAATATACAAACAGATGTGTTTCATGTTGTAGCATAGGGAATATTCCTTCCTGTAATGTACAAGGTATGTTCCATGTGAATTTCATTTGACTGAAAATAGCCGGTTCGACGATCCCCGAAGGGATTTTCTGCATTCTGTGCGAGATTCAGGACACTCTGTTTTGTACAGCACAAAACATCCTCTGCAGTTTACTTGGGATAGTCCACCAATGGGGCAACATTCATTCATTAATTTGCACATAGCTAGCTGGAGTTTTACGATACTGTATACGCATGTATATATCCTGTACAAATGTAAGTGGCGTAAAACACGAACCAAATACAAGTTTGACAAAGTATTAGTCTGTATAGAATACTCTACATGTATATATATTACGAACGGCTTTGTAAATAGGAAGGTTTCACTCTTTTTATACTCAATGTTGTGAAAGAATTTGATTTCAGTTAGTGTGTTGACATCGAAATTAGATCAGGATTATGAAACTCAAACCCTTTCAACACAAAATCACTTGTTGTACCACATGAACTTTCCTCTGGCAATCGTGCAAACGTAACGTCAAACTTTACCTGTCAAATAGTTGAAATGTGGAACACAAATACATTTTGCAATAATTAATTAGTAGAACGGCACTTTAGATGCAACCGGTAGGCCTAGGCGATAAACAAATATTCTGGATGTGTCAATGATCTTGTTTTCAATCAGTTCATCATCCAGGGCTCTCAATGACCCGAGGTCTCGGGTCAAATACGCACAAAGTGTGTAGTCTGAAGCACAGTAAAAACCAGCAGGAGTCTGTGCGACACGCGAAGATTCACCCAATGTTGTTGTGAATTGACCATGGTTGACCCCTGACTTACTGAGGGCTGACCCCAGAAAAAAAATACACAGAAGTCTCTGACCCTTCTACTGAAAACTCCAGTGAGAGCCCTGATCATCCATCTTGTTTACATGCATAAACCTGATGTAAATGTAGCTGATAATTGTGACATAATGAAAGTCACTATCTTCTCTGCACGGCTACTTTTAAGTACCGGTAGACCCCAGTTGACATAATGTACGGTACCGGTACCAAATTTATACACAAATGTCACATCGTGCTGAAAGTACATGTAGGTGATCACATTCATTAACATTGATCTATATGTGTTTTAGAGGATATATTTTTACAATCACCATTTTCTTTTCGTAGTCTAAGTGTCTGTGTTAAATCTGTGTGGTATGTTTTATTCTTACAGAATTCTCATGTCTAGATATTGCACTCCATCGCCAGTCCTTGGGTGTGGTACTCTTTCAAGTTATCAAACCACTCCAACGATGCCACAAAATGCATGTTAGATACCACATCTGACGACTTGGCACTGCAAAATGTGTGGTGGCATCAAATTGCACATGTGTTATTAATGTAGCTTTATTGAGATTTTTCATTGTAGTATATGCTTTCTTTGATAGAACAGCGATAGGCCTACATTATTTTCAGGCCCTTTTGATTGGGATGGTAAGGAGATTGTAGCCGAATCGGGCCCCTCAAAAACGCTTTCAGAATTGGTCTGCAGTAGAGTTAGACAGACATCTACTGTATGATCGTTTGGAATAGTACTAGGGTGCACTGCATGTCCATGTCCATGTCCATGTAGGCCCCTACGTGTAGTTTTTGATATAATGCATTCTGTGCAGAATTTAGCATCATAATTAAAACCAGAGCAAATTCTCAATTTCCTCCTTGACAGTGAGAGACACAATGAATTTTCAAGTATTTCCAGATAGAATTGATTTCATGCTCTACTGTGTGCGATTGGCAGTTTACATGTTAAATTATTCTCACTGATGTTTCCCTGTCCTTCCATCTGCAACTCCACCTACCGGTAGGTCATTAATTATTAGAGGGATCATATTGTGTAAGTGTACAAATGTAGCAAATTTTTGAAGGGCAGATGTTTAACATATTTATGACATCAGACTGCAGGCGGCTGTAGGGAACTTATAACCATGGAGGCCTCATTTGTGCCAAAGATTCATTCCTCATATGTGAGATTGAACCTGTTATGTTTATTTATTTGTGATCTCATTTTGGTGGCAACCTGTCGTTAATCTTCCTGTTTTGACCAATGTTTGCTGCACAGCCTGTGTTAATTAATCTGTCTCACAGATCTCATTAGGAATAAATTGGATTATATTGTTGAAAGGGGCTTTTTCGTTTTCTCTCAAAGCCCCTTGCAAATTCTGCCTGTGACTTTAAAGGAGCACGGTATAGGATCTCAAATGTGTTATATTTGACTGCTGACGTAGAGGGAGCCACCTAGCTACATTTTACACTACACTAACGTCGAAGGACGTAAGCATTTTCTGAATTCAATACTGTGCGGCTTTAATTTTACTGGTTCTCAATTCCTTCAACTCGGTTCAGGAGACCTTACAACCAACACTCCTATCACATGCTCCCACTGACCCAGGGCAGGTGATGGGCTGTTGTGTGAGACAAACCCCATAAAGTTCCAGATATTATTGTAGCGGATAAGTCCCCAGTTCTTAGCAAGTAGTGTCTCCAAACTTCATCAGTGTAGTAGAGTTACAGCCAGGGCTCTGTTTACCCCTACTTTACGATTCGCCGAAGTCAATCTGTGGTGATAGTCTAAAGGTGGTGACAGACTGCCATGACTGCGTAAGCATCACATCGGGAAAGTGTTCAACCAATCAGGGACGTGGTAACACTGAACAAAACACCGACTGAATGTGCACGACGCGTTGCATAATGTGCCAGTCTGTCACGGGCTTTAAGGCGCTGCTCCACGTGACAGTTTTCTGTCGAAAGTTTGCTGTCAGATAGTAACTTCCAAACACTATCCCGTGGAAGTTGTTCCGCTAGTGACTGTATGACAGCACTGCTGTCATACAGTCACTAGCTGAACAACTTCTTATGATTGACATACAAGATAATACCGCTGAATTCTCCATTTCGTGAACAACTTCCACGGGATAGTCTTTGGACAGTTACTATCCGACAGCAAGCTTTCGATAGAAAACTGTCACGTGGAGCAGTGCCTAAATGTCTCATGGTTTCATCTTATTCAGCATTTATTTATTTTGTTGTAATACAAGTGCAGAATTGAAGGATGTAATTGTACATGTAGTTAGAAACAGTTAAGCCTAAAGTACCGGAATCTGTTTCTAACTAACATCATATCCTTATAATATCCGATTACCCTGTGTGGAAGGAAGTACTTGTTATGTTCATAGTCATTCACTTTCCTGTCTGTAGTGTATGTACTGGCATTATTTCAAAAGTCAGAGGAATTCTGATTTAGGTAAAATAGGAGAATGACAGCTTTCATATTTTTGCACAATTTTATTACATATTCCATAAAACATTGCATAAATTATGATTGACATACAAGATAATACGACTGAATTCTCCATTTCCTGATTCCTGCTTTCTTGACAGACCAACCAGCCATGTCAGCTAGAATCAGTACGAGCACTATAAGGCACGTATAAGACAGCAAAATTATGGACTCCATTTCAGGTGTGGGTCCAAGGACATGAGGTGAGTGGGCATACCATCTATTTCATTACGGTACATTGTGAAATTGACTGCAAAAATCTCTGAATTTCTTTGGAAGACTTAGACGACGAAATTCCAATACAAGCATTCGGGTACCCCCTCTTAAAACATGTCCTGGATCGACCCCTATAAGGTCCTCACAGGGATAAAGTTAACGTTGATAAAGTTAACAGTGATAGCCACGTTGATGATTAAAATACATATACAGTATTAGTAAAACTGAAAAAAATCACAACTATCTCGTTGAAAATAGTGCCAATTGTTTCCACTAACAATAAGCGACTTCTTGAAAATCGCCTTCAACAGGGACCAACATGAATGATATGGCTTACAGCCCCGAGATAAAAAAGAAAAACAATGAAGATCATACACTTGTTCATGCAATACTCAGGACATAGGCCTAATGAATAGAAAGCATCTCATCTCTTCTATCTTACTCTTATTTCTATAATTAAAGGTCACAATCACATTAAATTAAATATCATACTATGCAGACTTCAGAAAGGCAGTGTATATCTATGACAATTGATATACCGTAATACTGATAGGACTGAATGACACCGGATTGGACAGTTGCCTACGCACTGACATACTCATGGTGCTGTTCAGTCCAACCCAGAAAGACTTAGACTTTCATTCATTACACATAAGTAAATCTAACTGTCTGCCAGTGCGAGTTCATCCTCCATGAGCTACTTCTTCACGTACACTTTGATTGTGTCATCCTCGTACTGCAAATAGAGAAGAAATTAAACATAAACTTCAGCATTGACTGCTGTAGAGTCACTTGTCCCGCCTGCCTCATCTTGCACTTGCAAGGTTATTAGAGTTCCTCGGCATATGTCACATGTGTATCTGCAAGAACATAATAGGAGAGGTGATGATGTAGGTAGTAGGCGGCATCATTTTGAAATGGTACCCTTACCCAGTTCTATGCTCTCATGTGAGGTTTGATTTGGATGAGACAAAAACTAGATAATATCTTATCTATTTTTGATGATATCTGTATCCAGATTCCTACCTCATAGTAATTCCCTACTCTCTGGATAGAGGGCACTTTCAATTCTTTTAATCCAACTATCTTCTCGAATTTTCTTCCTGCCTTTAACCCCTTGATGATTTCAGCAGTAATTTTGACAGAGCTAAAAAAAAATTGGTAGATCAGTATGCAAATGAATTTACATCAACTAAATGTTGCATTTGACCCCGGCCCCCCCGCTCAGGTGTCAATCATACCGCATGCTCGTTCCAATTTTTGCGGGAAAAGGGGTCATTTTCGGCAGCAGTCTTCGGGAAAAAATTCCCGAAAAACACTTAAAATAGGGGTACTTTGAATGACTTTTCTTCCGAAAAATTATTTAAAAGGGGGGCAAAAGTTTCTCTTCCCGAAAAAATAATTAAAAGGGGTGTGAAAGTCCTATTCTCAATGAAAAAGCCTGTTAAAAAGGGGGTGAAAATCCCTTGGTTCCTTCAAAATTAGGGTGTCTAATTGCATAAAAAATCCCAAAAAAGGGGGAAAATATCTTGGTTCCTTCCAGTAGGGGGTCTAATTGGATGAAAAAAGCCCGCTGAAAGGGGTGGAAAATGTTCCTTGGTTCCTTCCATAAGGGGGTCCATTTCAAACTGAGGAACAAGCATATGTGTACCCTAAAATTAAGGAGTGAGGGGGCCGGGCATTTGACACTTCACGAGAATGGGTGAACTCTGCTTGTGACTGGATGATAAATGATAATGATAAGTTCATTCAGTGCAGGCTCCAACTACTGCCAGTCAAGACTTGACTGCCAGTGGCACTCCAGGTAGACGGTAAAAAAGACACTGGAAAAAAAGACCCCGGAAAAAAAGACACAGTAAAAAAGACACTGGAAATAAAGACACTGGTAAAAAAGTCACAGGAAAAAAAGACACTGGTAAAAAAGTCACTGG
>NMRB01001474.1:16633-28118 GCA_002633025.1 Notospermus geniculatus
GTGTGTGTGTGCGTGTGTGTGTGTGTGTGTGTGTGTCGTCTGTTAAACTGGCACGTTTCGCAACCGCAAGGCCCAGGGTCATGAAAGTTGGTGGAGGGGTAGGCCCTAGGATGGACTCGAAACAGAACCAAAAATTTTTGCGATCTGACCTAATACATTATGCCCTCTAGGGGGCATTTTCCGTAAAAAAAGGAAAACCCAAAAAAACTCAGTCCAGTAGCAATATATCAAACTGAAATTGATCATGTTGATAGGGTATGAAGCTTGATTTTTGGTACACCAAGTGCAATAGCAATTAATTCGAAATTTGTTCTCCAGGGGGCGCAAGCTGACAAAATAGAAAACATCACTATTTAAATTACCCGCGCCAGTTCCTTTGACATGTTGGATGCTCTTTTGTTGATGGAATAAGAAATCATGGGAAAGGTGCTTGCACAAAGTGAATCGAGTTGAAATATACCTATGGTCGTCGCATAAAATCCCTATGATCATACACAATCGCCTTATGAAATCATACATGAGTGGTATTTTAGAGTATCATCATTCAATAGCTGAAAGTATTTAAGTAAATGGAAATACTGTTAGAAAATAGGACTTCCGGGGCTTACACTGACAGCGCCACGTCGTGGCGTAGTTCTGCGGGTTCCTCATTCACCAAGAATTGCTGTCCCGTTACCTGGTATTAACCCATTCTCACCAGGTAGGTCTAATATGCGACATCTACCTCGACTCATAAGTGATATATTAACCCCTTCCCACCTGATGTGACGGTCCGTGGCTTCGAGTCCGGTGGGAAGCTAGTACCGGGTACTTAAAGGCCAGTTGAGCTAAGGTAGTTATGTTTGGTGTCAAACTAAAGCTAATGAAGTGTAAGTTTGAACTGACGTATTTCCATGACCTACTGACCTACTTAAAGACCAGTTGAGGCAGTCATGTTTGGTATCAAACTAAAGGTAATGAAGTGTAGGTTTGAACTGACCTACTTCCATGACCTAGTGACCTATTTAAAGACCAGTTGAGCCAAGGTCGTCATGTTTGGTATCAAACTAAAGCTAATGAAGTGTACGCTTGAACTGACGGAGTGACCTACTTCCATGGCCTAGTTGCCTACTTCAGCTGCTGGGTGACCAAGACTGTGCTCGCTGAATATGACCCATCTGTATATTATACTGTGCGGCTTTAAAACCAGTGGGGTCGAGGAAGTCATATTTGGTATCCAACTAGGTTTGAACTGACCTGCTGCAATGTTCTAGATTTCCTCACTGTAGTCATCCTGGAACTCCACGTGTATTGGCTACGTCATAAAGACTACGCCACTACCCCTGGAAGCTTTCGCATGAATTTCTGTATTTGACCCACATCGGGAAATCAATGTACCAATCAGAGCCCTCCTGAGATTTGCCCGTTAAAGGAAAGGTAAACCCTGGGACTTTAGAGTATGTATAGAACCATTAAGTATAAAAAGAAAACTATGCAAGTTGTCAGCCATGTACACACTGAACCTACATATAGTTTTTTAGTGATAAAAAATCGGCAGCCCGTTTCGCTGGGTTTGCGTTTTCTCTCAACCGGAAGTGACGAGTGCGCCACCCAAACAATAACAGGCCTACACACACATACATCATGTACATACACACAGGCCTACATACGCACATGATGCACTTCGATGAACAGCTTGATTGTGCATGGTGCGAGTTTTCGTTTTCTGTCACATGGCCGCGATTAAATCTGCGAAATGGAATATCGCAGTCACTGATCAATTTGATCCCCATCCGCGGCATGCAAACAATGCAACAAAGCCGCCATGATGGTATTGTATGGGTGGGCAAAACGCGCTAGTCCTCGCGAGAGACGGCGGTAATTAGACATGAATGGCGCGCTTCATGAATTGGCTAAAAACATCAAAATTGCTCAATTTATTCTTATACGGCGTATTATGAGTAATTTTTTCAGGGCATAAACGTTTATCTATATACAGAAAACCTACAGAACGAAGGTTTTGGCCAGGGTTTACCTTTCCTTTAACCTCGCCTGCAGGTTTTGGCATGATACCAACTGAACTCTTCAGTAGGACAATCTACTTGCGTATCAACTGGGAACGAGGTAACAGAAAACAACATGGCGAATGCTACAGAATGACAGCGAGCGATTCGCGATTTCAAGGCCTAATTTTCCGGATTCAAAGCTTGAATCCGCTGCAACGACAGGAAAGGAATACTTTTATTGATGGAAACAATGTACTCGTGTGTACAATGAAATGGTCCATGGACCATGTGCTCACCCGTTTGGACATAATATTGTAATGACAGAGAGAGGTATATCAGTTATATGAGCAATCTGGGTAAGTCATTCCCAAGTTGTAGGACTTCAATGATTTTCAGTTTATGCCACTTGGCGGCCATATTGGATGTCCAATTGGGCCAAAACTTCACATTGCACATAAAGGTCATCTAGAGGGAGCCACATAACACATTTGAGTCCTCTGGGTCAAGTTGTTCCAGAGTTATAGCACATTTGGTGATTTTCGGGTTACGCCACCTGGCGGCCATATTAGAAGTTTAATCAGGCCGAAATTTGACGTGCTTGTAAAGGTCATCTAGAAGGAGGTAAATATCAAGTTTGATTGCTCTGGGTCACGTCATTCCTGAGTCACGGCACATTTGATGATTTTCGGGTTACGCCACCTGGCGGCCATATTGGAAGTTTAATCAGGCCAAAATTTGACGTGCTTGTAAAGGTCATCTAGAGGGAAGTAAATACCAAGTTTGAGCACTCTGGGTCAAGCTGTTCCTGAGTTAGGCCTATAGCACTTGGAAGATTTTCAGGTTACGCCACCTGGCGGCCATATTGGATGTCCGATCGGGCCGAAACTCGGTAATTTTGAAGGTACCCCTCTAATACACGTTTATGCAAGATATAAGACGCTCGGTGAAATAATGAAAAATTGTGGCAGGTTCGTTACTTTTGTCGAACTTCGACCTCTGTGACCTTGAAAAGTAGGTCAAATCAAAAACCCGTTATATATGTTATGTATCCTAATATGATACACCTATGATAAAAATTTGGAGATGATCAAGTCATTAGTTCAGGAGTTATTGCACTTTTTGTGTTTTTGGTTTTGACCACCTGGAGGCCAAGCCAAGAATCGAATCGGACCGAAACTTGGTGTCATAGGTCATCTGACCTAGGGGTACATATGTACCAAGTTTCAGATCAATAGCCCCAGCGGTTACAAAACGTGCCCTGCTAACGGACGACGGACGACGCCGGACGACGGACGCTGCACCATTGTAAGAGCTCACGGGTGAGCTAAAAATGGGAAGCAGCAAGTGAATTGTACCAGTCGGCGCTAATTGGCAGCCCACGTGTACTTGCCAAGCCGTGAATTTTATTAGCTCTTCAATCGATCAGTCGTGCGGGGGATTTCCTGGTATAGGGGATTTCTTCCAATTAATGGTTAAAAATAAGGATAAGTAGCAGTTCCTAAATGATAAGAAAGTCAATAAACACTATACAATGACATATCTATTTGAAATAAACAGACTAAATGTGATAGTACCAAATCCATAATTGAACGGAGGGGTGGTAACAGAACAGCCTGTGAAATACAGGTGACGACTGCGAAAGATGCCAAGGGTTTGTGCGAGCGTAGTCGGAGGGCGGAGCGATGTCACAACCCTTGGTAGCCAAGATGACTGTTGGAGACACATAGCAGAGAGATCTCTGGCGGTAGCCAGATCTCGTTTGATTCACCAAGTGGTGTTAACCCCTTTCAATGCAATGGATCAGTGCGATACCATATCTATCTTGATACTGACACAACAAGTAATATTAACCCTTTCCACCAAGTGGGCCTAATACGACACCTTTCTCAATTCACCAAGCAGGGTAGGCCTTCTATCATTCTGATATTGACCCTTTCAGTCGCAATGGGTCCACTATGTGATATTTGGTAAATGTTCGTACTTGTCTCACTTTTCCCCTGTCAACCTCTTGAGTTGCCAAGTCATAGTCAGCTGAGCGCAAGGCCCATGGGCCTCTTGTTTTATCTTTAGGTTTGTAGCTTTTGTGATGTACGCTGGTGCGATGTCATCAGGAATCACGTTAGCAGCCATGTCGTTGGATCGGTTAATTGCTGTCCGGTATCCAATGGTTGCCAAAAGAGTATGCATGGTTACCAAAGCCAAAATTATAGTGATTATCATCAACGTGTTAATTGTTGGGGCAAATGTGTCGACCTTCTTCTGCCATACGTACATCAAGGACAGTGTTACAGGTAAGGATTTATATGCCAACAACAAGCCAAAAAGTAAGTAGCACCAGAAATAATATTGTGTACTTCTGATAAAGTGAAAATCCGTAGCATTTTGAAGGCCTACATCTCTCAAACCAATTTCGATTCATCATTAGCTGATGGCCGTTTGGTTCGTTTCCGTACTCTTCTAAAAGTAGCTGTCAGTGAGTTGACCAATAGGTGTTACTACGGCCACATTCAATGCATATAGCGGACCCATTAATTCTTGATCAAGCACCAATCACGTGGATTTTCCTGTGTATTGGTCCGCTAGAACTTTTGTGCCATCTTTTGGCAATACGCGCGGCTGACTGTTCCTATTATATTCTACATCTAATAAGAATACACCAAACGCTCGACCGAATGGCTCTTTTTCACAAAACGACAGGTGAGCAAAATGTAAGCTACAGTGTCATCTTGAAGAAATCAGGTCCTCTTTGCTTAGCTCCCTAACTCGCACACACGAGGCCCTGAATAAACCGGCCACGTTCTGTGGAGTAGAATGGCCATGGCGTCTAGGTAGCTTACTCCCTATACTGATTCCTCGCCGCGGGCATATAAAACTAATAAATTCCACAAAGGCCGTCAAGAGTTGTCTAATCTATTCTTTATTGTTACTTTCTAAACGTTCGCAATCATACATCATGCTGTTTTGATCACAAATTTGGTTACTAGTATTTTTACTTCGATATTATTCCTTTTCCGGTTGGGGAGGAACACCCTAGGAACAGCAGATCCTCCAACGAGTAAACATCGCCCATTCGACTTAATACACTGCATTCTGAAGGGAAAAACAGCATCATATGTATAGCATACGACATTGTTCACTCAAAATTCCATCTAATTCAAGCCCAAATGATGAAAGAGTGCAGTATTTTACGGCCAAAGCGTGTTTTCGTTCTCCTCGTAAGCAACAGACAGTCGTAGTAAAATTCATTAGCATAAATCTTGACAGGAGGCGGGGCTTACTTTGATTGCGACGCGCTGATTCGCCGCATGTTTTCTCGCCGGCAGGAGTTAGGGAGCGTGCGAGTTAGGGAGCTAAGCTAAGAGGACCTGATTTCTTCAGGATGGTACAGTGTATACCTATAGTGGCTCGCCGGAAAAAAGCAGCAGGAAAAACCTGACACAGTTTTTTACGCACGCTGTTTTATGGCGTTTTCAACATTTCCTTGGTTAACTTTGGAGAGGTTTGGAAGATCCCTGAAATACATTGTACATGTACATGTCTTGTGTCGTGCGCACTTCGGTCTGTCAAGAGCAAGGCAAAGATTTATCGCTTAGATCACGCTGGAGAATCAGTTATGCGCGAAGCCGTGCGATCGCCGTATTCCGAGTCCGCGTTTTCCAAACCTCCCTGTAAAAATGGCCGACTCGGAAGAAAATGAACAGGACCGGCTACAAAAATCTATAACTGGAGATAGAAATGTCATCGAATCTGAGTAAGTGCGGCGTACAGTCGGATCTCAGTGGTCTACTGCAGCTCTCTGAGAAATTTGGTGTTGTAACTCATTTTCGTTAACGAGTCTGAGCTGTAAAACCGGCGCGGTGTCATGCTCATTGCTGTTGGCACCGGCGTCCCCCGTCCACGTATGACCATGTAGGCCTACCTACATCCCGCAGCTACATATCATGATATGATGCAGCCTATGAGTAGGCTTATTACACAACAGTAACAATTAAGTCTACAGCCTGTTGTAGGCCTACGGTACACGTGGTACAAGAGTTCTTGCTTGATAAGACAGTGGTCTCGACTAGGCCTACGGTGGACGCCGGTGCCATTTTTTCAGCAATGACACCGCGCCGGCCATGTTGAAACGGATGTTTGGAAAACGCGGACTCGGAATACGGCGATCGCACGGCTTCGCGCAGAACTGATTCCCCATCGTGTAGATGTAGACTTAGATGTCACCCCTCGAAAGCAATATTGCCGTCGGCCATGTCGGCTGGCGCCTCGGGCAACATGGCTTTCTCGGGCTGACATTTCGCTCTACCGCCCTCCACTCCGGGCACCGTTTTTAGTGTGTCTTGCGCACCTGTATGAGAGAGAAGCACACATGACAAATGATTAAGGGCAAGAAAGGTTCGGTCTGTCAAGAGCAAGGCAAAGATTCATCGCTATAGATGTAGACTTGTGAGATTGCCAAGAGAAAACTATGCTTCATCTGATTAACCAGCGCGGACACTGAATGCAGCTACATGTATAGTCCCAGCCTTCAAGCGTGAGTTCGAGAACAATATTTCTTCATCTGTCTTTTGGAATGTTTTTTTTACCATTTTGCTTTCGCATTTCTTTTTTTTCGAAAAGGAATCGAGGTGATCGTTCCATCAGTACCAGGTCACCCCGAATACGAGATTCTGTTCAGCAATTTCCAGTTGATATTTGGAAGCGTTCTTCCATCAATCATAATCATCGTCAGCAACATTGGTATTGTTCTGACTGTGCGCGGGGCTTCAAAGAATCGAGCAAAAATGACTGTTGGACTGGATGGGAAGAGAGAACAACGGGAAAAACAGTTGACATCGATGCTGGTCATTGTAAGCGTGGCATATTTGTGTACGACTATACCGTACAAGGTTTTCATGGCGCTGCTCGAGATACCGGCTGTATCGGAAGCTAATAATGTAAAAAACACATTTTCTAATGCATTGTTCAATATATTATATTATTTTTTCTTTGATATCTGGATGTGTAATCATGCAGTGAACTTTTACTTGTATTGCCTCGCAGGAGGAGAGAAGTACAGACAGGGCACAAAAGTAGTCTTAAAGAAGTTGTTCTGCTTGTTGTGAAGGTCAACCTGCCGATGTAAACGCAGTTTTTTTTGTGTAAACGATGACCGATGTACTCAATCATTTTGTTGTTATAAGGCCTTTCTACACAGTGCGACTTCGAGGAAACCTACCTCCACCCTCCTCGGGCGAGTTCGGTTCGGGATCAGTCTTCTATCGCTGGAGGAAGGGATATATTCTTGTAAGCAATAAAGCTACGTGTATAGCGGCTAAAACTATACGACACACGTTCACACACGTTGTTTGTAAGTTACTCGTAAGTCGAAATACGTCGAGATAATGTCTGACCAAGGTACACAAAATGCACTGCACTGCCTGTACTTCTTGCTCAAAAAGCTTCTGTACTTTTGTGTACGAATAGGTATATATCAATATACCCTGCAAGTTCCGTGGCAGTGCTCCACATGCTGATTAAAATAATGGGCGGGGTCACTGAGTGCACTTTGATCTCCTATACTTAATGGCGAACCGATTCCTCGTGTGAAAGCTCACAAACACCTTGGTAAATAAAAAGGCAATTTCCAGAATGTTTACGAATTTTCGACCCCAACCGGGGTCTTCTTCAGGCTGAAACTTTACAATCCGAAACTCTAGATCTAGAGTTTCGGGGTCTTCTTCAGGCTGGAACTTTACAATCCGAAACTCTAGATCTAGAGTTTCGGATTGTAAAGTTCCAGCCTGAAGAAGACCCCGGTTGGGGTCGAAAATTCGTAAACATTCTGGAAATTGCCTTTTTATTTACCATGTATTGTGTGTCAATTTTTGTGCTTGCCTTCTCTTTGCACAAACACCTTGGGGTTATCCTCACCTTAAAATCCAAACACATTGAAAGAATATAGGCCTATATGACTTCTATTCTGCCACATTTGGAATATGGTTCTCTACTATTCGATTCAGCTAATCAATATCAGCTTGCCAGGCTGGACCAGATTCACTATCGTGCATCTTTAATTGTCAGTGGTTGTCTACGCGGAACTAGTGCACTAAAAGTCCTGAATTCTCTTGGTTGGATGTCCTTATCAGATCGCCGCAGGGAGAAGAAATTAACATTTATGTATGACGTCAGTCACAATCTTGCTCCTCATTTTATGTATGAGTTATTCACTGATTTCGTAAATGCAGTCAGAGACCTCGCCTTCGGTTTAACTTAGCATTCAGAGTTCCACTTAATCTTAGTCATGCCATGTTGGTCTCGACTATTCCTATTGTGGAATGACCTCCCCGTGGCTTTAAGAGGTCGGCTTTCTAGAAATTCCTTTAAATTTAACGTACGAATGTATTTCCGAGGCAAGAAAAAAAACACCGTTACCGCCAAATTAAATCTTGGGCGCCACGAGGAGATCATTCTCAATAAAACCAGGTGTGACTTAATCTTTAAAAGTCACTTTTTTGCGCATAACTTTACCAATGTTTCAGATCCATATTGTATATGTGGAGCTAGGGCACAGACGACTAAACATTTGTTTTTTCATTGTACGGCAGTTGACCATCTGCGACATCCTTTTATGAGGGAAGTAATGTATATACATTTTAATACTAGAGTTTTTACTCAAGATACAGAATAGCACAACATTGACACACAAAATGATAATAAGCAAGAAGTCAATCTCCAGAATTTTCCACCCCAACCGGGGAAGTGGAACTTTACAATCTGAAATTCTACAATCTGAAATTCTAGAAAAGACTCAATCTTTTCTAGAGTCACTGGTGCAATAAGGATATACACCCATGTACCTAAGTATTTGAAAGTGAGAATATTTCGCCGATTATCATACCCCGATTAGTAGGTTAGCTCCAGACATCTTCGGGTCGACTGTCCTAGCCGGGATTTGCGTCGCGAGAAATAGCCAAGGGGACACTGGGGCGCATTGGGACATGGGGCAACGGCGCACCCCCTACAATCGCTCGGTCATGGGATTCCCTGTGCTGCTATGAATTCCCAGGGACGCTGGGATTCCTCAAAGCCATTAAATCTTTAATTTAGGACAAAAGATAGCTGTTGGACTATCATATCATTAAAAAAACTCCTTATACAATCACACAAACGTTGCTATGGAAACGAATTTGTCCATTTTTTTCACCTTTTTGTGTCATTTTTCAAGTCATCTCACTTTATGCGCTTAAAGCCCAAAAGTATGCGTTATGTTTTGTATCTCACGACGGCCGACGAAACCTTTGACCTTAGGGCAAACGTCGTATTTGCATGCTCGATAAGACTGTTGAAATCTATCTAATGTAAGTTACCGATTAGGTATTGGGAGTGTTGCCGCACATAAAAGAACGAGTTGAAGCATGTTATCTTACCTGCTGAAGGGGTTAGTCAACAGCTCGTTGAACTTCTCACGTGATGAAGGTACATGTATGGCGACCATTTTTGTTTCGACATGGTATCAGTCCAGCCTCGCTGTCACCACTGGCTATATCAGGTTGGACAGGAGACCAGTCTTATCAAGGTGGGGAGGGAGAAAGGGTCACCCTAATGCATAATGCATACTGTTGGGCTTTAATGACATGGCAGTAAACTAACTAATGTATTTTTTCAGTTATGATCATAAAATAAAATTTTGATTGAAACCTTCGTAACAACCACCACCAGAGGATTATTATCTGTTGCTAAGGCTGAATGGGTCAATGTCGTCCTGGGTATACCTTATGTTTACCCAGGATTATCCTGGGTAATCATTTTCTTTACCCAGGATCATCCTGGGTAAACATAAGGATCCTTAACTTTACCCAGCTTGGGAGTTCCCGCCGAATCATGCTGTACGTGCGTCTCTTTCGGCAGAGAACATGCAGTAGGATCATTGCTAAAAAGGGCTGAAAATTACCGCTATACCTCCTCCGGGGTTTGCAATAGGAAGACAAGACCAATCCCTACAACTTTTCAAAAGGGACCGATAGTAAATTCTCAAGGACTTAGGAGCGATAGGCCTAGGTAGAACATGTATGATCCGTGTGCATTTCGTCATTTTCATGAATTTACTTTTTGCAGAACATGCAGTACGATCATAACTCGAAAGGGCTGAAAATTACCGCTATACCTGCTCCGGGGTGTGGAATAGGGAGAAAAGACCAATCCCTACAACTTTTCAAAAGGGACCGATAGTAAATTCTTAAGGACTTAGGAGCTATAGGCCTAGTTCGAGGCCACCCTTCATTTCATGATTTACGCTGAATATCAACCTCACTACAACACTCGGGAACTCCAATCTGGGTAAAGTTAAGGATCCTTATGTTTACCCAGGACGACATTGACCCATTCGGCGTTGCTAAGTAACCACGTGATTTCTACCACTGATAACGCTATAGATTTGTCGGATATTTGTCTTATAAAACATTTTATTGTATCCACATGTATCTTATATCAGTCTTATTCATAAATTTCCGTATTC
The DNA here is from genome assembly GCA_002633025.1 of Notospermus geniculatus. Lineage (NCBI taxonomy): Eukaryota > Metazoa > Nemertea > Pilidiophora > Heteronemertea > Lineidae > Notospermus > Notospermus geniculatus. The sequence goes on from NMRB01001474.1 coordinate 27,113, forward strand.
ACCCTGCAGGACATCGTTGTATAACGGGGAATTTCAAAACTATTTTTAAGCCAAATTTCTATAATTTTTGAAATGAATGGAAGAGAAATAACTGGTGGCCGGCGAAAAAATGACTGGCGGAATATCCTCACTCTTGTCGAGCATGCATTCAAAACGTCCGGATAAACTGATCATGATCACCTCGCCACCAAGTATTAGCGATGGGCATGTGGTGTACATTGGCCGCATTTGTAAACTATAAACGAGGTTGATTAAAGATTATAATGTTGGGTGCCATGAGATAGGAAACCTAATGCATAGTGTGGCGCTTTAAAGGCCTAATTTCACTGGACTAAAACGTCGTTTGCATAGTTTGGCCATATTTGAAAAAGAAGTGAGTATTAGGGAATTGAGTGGTTCTGGACGGAAGACGAAGATTTCCATCACGCGCGTACCCGAGCTTAATGTGCCATAACTGACTTGACCCGTTTCACCTTATGAAATTCACACTTCCCAGATACTAATTTCATAGATTTACGTAATATAAATGGATAAAATACTAATGATAAATTCAAAAGATTACCCTGATCAAGAGGCAAATGATTTAACAGTACAATTAGATGAAGAAGTAGAAAATGTAGAAAATATCAGAATTACTTATACAGGAATACCTTGTACATTTCATAATATTTCAGAAGACCTAAGTAATAATAGATATGTTGTTTATGACTCTCAACAAGGAAAACATGTTATTATACCAGATGGATTTTATACATTACCAATATTCAACAAGGAATTCAAAATTAAATTACAAAACGTAGGTTTGAACAGAAGTATTTTTTCATTTGATTTAAGACCATATGATGCTAAAATACAAATTTTAGTTGGAATTGGTAGAGGAAAAAATATTGATGATTATAGTATTCTTATAGAAGAAAATTCTAAAAAATTATTGGGTTTTAATCATAGATATCTTAGACCTAGAGGAATAGATAGAACAAAAGGAATGATAGAAGGTGATAAACCA